>BHFT01036910.1:0-55949 GCA_004320025.1 Laticauda laticaudata
GTGAGTACAGAACGGAAGCATCGCGTTAACCAATGGATGGCAAGTGTTTTTGTCCGTTTTACATCCTCTTTCCATCCATTGGTGTAGTGTGACAGGGGCTTAAGGGACTGTGAAAAAGTATTGAAAACCTATTTTGGCAAAAATTGTAACAGGTGGCAATTACCCTTGAGTTAACATTTATACCAAAATAAATGCTGCAGAATCAGTCAGACAGTTTTGTAGATCTTTTTAAAAAGTAATCAGCATATTTAGTGTCACTTTGAAAAGCATAGCAATCAGATATGCTAATATCTGTGTCGCAAAACTTTGCTTTTGTACTCAATGAGTTTCTATGTAGAGATGTGTGCCATTCAAACTCAAACAATATTACAGATTCATTTTATCCTTGGGACAGCCTCTGAACAGTAACTCTTGCATATGTTGATGACAAGATCTGCTGTAGGATCAGTCATTATATTCAACAAACTGCTGAGGAATGCTTCTGTTATCTCCAATACCTTGCTGCTCTCCATTATGTTGAGATATTTGATCAGTGCTCTTTCATGCATGTGGCTTTCTTGAGCGGTATGAAAACTGGGTGTCTCCACAGTGACCCAGACATGAAGCTCAGTTAAGCTCTTAGAAGTACATCTCATTACATTTTGTTTTGAGAACTTTAAATTTTCAGTCACTGAAGGACAGCAGACAGGGGGCTTTGTAAAATAACTTTAGTAGTCATTTCATTATATTCAATAATGAATATAATACAATATATTTCTAATAATTTCTTCTAAGCATGTTATCTGGGGAAGACAGCAAAACAAAAACAAAAGAAAACAGGTCTTATTTCTTAAAAATAAAAGAGAAAGAAGAAATACAAACATTGCGATAAACTAAAAGTAAAGTTAAAATTAAAATTCTGTGGTTTTTGTAAAGTCTTGACTTTTATATCCATTGAGAAATGGAATCCCAAATTATATTTGATTTCTTGTTGAAATGAAATATTTTTGTATCCTGCTTAAGAAATATAAGAAACAATCCACCAAAAGGATTTTGTCTACTTCAATATTTTTACTGAGGGGATAGTATATTCATATTGCATTATTCAACCTTTTCCTTGAGGAACAACCCAGATCGTCATGTTTTATCCAATAAAGAGATAAAACTTATTACTAAATGAACAATCAACGTACATAGAAGTTTTAAACAGGTAAATCAGTATAAAATGTGCATATTTATTATATGACTGCAATTTTTTCAAAGAATTTATAGCCCATCCAGGATTATATTACATCAGTTTCTCTTCCATTAATTTGTTTTTAGTTTAATTTCACACATAGATGGATAAATGTTATGTTTGCTTTCCAAGAATAGTTCTTATGACAGCCAACCTGACTAATGTCAGACAGCACCACTGATGTCCAGTGTCATCCACAGATCTGATAATCACATTACCAGGCATGGCTTTTCTTCCACAGTATAAATATGAAGTATATATATATATATATATATATATATATATATATATATATATATATATATATATATATAATATATATATTATAATATATATATATATATATACCATCTATAAGAGTTGCTATAGGAGTTTGCCATGTCTAAAAGACCAGCAATTTTTCTGTGACAAGAAAAAGAATAAATAAAAGGGAGAACAGTACAGTTATAATCAAACCAATTTAAAAATGTTTCTAAAGTTGCTAAAGATGTTTTCTTCCCTAATGTTAAAAGTAAGGCATTCAGTATGATGAAAAGAAGATTTGAATTCTAGTATACATTAGGCTTATTACTGAAATATGCAGCTAATTTCTTGATGGTATTAAATCAGAAATAAAAAAGCTGGAAAACAACACAAGCTAATAGTTTGTGAGTATTTAATAACCACTAACAATCAGTGCATCATAGGGTGACTTCTTGATTAATGGTTTTGGAGTATAATCTACCCTACTTGCAGATTTACATATAGACTTTTCCCCCCAGTCTAGAGCTTCAGTGAGAAATGAGGGCTTAAAATCTACTGCATTGTCTTGTCTTGCTTCTGTCTGTCTGTCTGTCTGTCTGTCTGTCTGTCTGTCTGTCTGTCTAGAACTAAAACCACTTCAGCCAGTGTCAGTGGGAGAGAGAAGGCTGAGAGGAAAACCAATTGAAAATTTTTAGTCAGAAAAGCTTCATCAAATACTTTAGGATTGCTTCAAAATACACTGAGGAAAAACAAATTGGCTCTCCTAAGCATAGTCTCTCCTTTGGAGACTAGTGTTTCTTAGCCTGGAAAGTCTTCAGCCAAGTAAGAACAATGTTCTTCTACATCTCTGGCATGGAATAGTTTAAGGCTAGTTAGATGGCATCAGGGGACCTCTTTATTTCAGCAAAGTGAATCAGGTTTGGTTGTCTCCAAGGCAAGAATTGATACATCAAAGTGAATTGTAAAAACTTGCATTGCCCAGTATGTTCTATATGAAGGAGACCAAGCTAAAAAAAAAAGCATATTAAATTCTTTGGTGCTTATCCTTTATCTTTCAAATAGATTTCATATTTTCTATGAAAATATCTCCCCATTGAACTAAGGGGCTCAGAAAATGTACTGTGTGGACCACAGTTTATGTTATTTGTTTGTTGCTTCTTATTACTGGCTCAATTTAGGTCGTTATATGGGTATACTTTATCCTGCAAATGGGGCATGCTAATAAAATGACTAGTGCTTTCTAAAAGCTTTTATTAATTGGTTCCACCTCTGCTCTTCCATATTTAGGATATGCAATAAATGTTTTCTAAATTTAAATTTGATAATATGAAGAACATCTTGTCCTATTCATACACATATGCTGCTGCCAAATGCATTTCTGGGAGCAAATGTTCTCCACATTTCCTTTAAAAAACATGATTCACTCTTTTATGTTTATCTGTTCAGAGACTCTCTCTTTTTGTATGCAGAGTTATAAAGTATCTGTTGCAATCACTTTTCATTTTGGACCATCCTCACCCTCTACAGAATTGATAAACTTTGCCTAATTAGACCTGTTAAAAGCAGTGACACATGTGACATGAACAATCTTGTTGCATGCATTAGCCCACTGTGAATAAATGGTCCAAATAATATCTAGGCAATAATGAGATCTCAGCATTGTGTTAATCTTTTTTAATGTTGTGGGTATGTAGGCTTGAACTGACTCCTCTATTAATTTGAAATAAAAGGCACAGAAAAAAATACTGAATGCTGTAAAAGACTGTTCTGGAGATTAAATAAAGATGCTTGCAATATCATTGTCAGGTCCATTGCTAATTCAGATATGCTTTAAACCTGATCCACAAATTCTCCATCACAGTCTGAAGATTGCAGTATTCTATCATCTATGTTTGCAAGCATAGAGCTCAAAGAGAATATCCACAACTCTCAGCTAGGCAATAACTAAGCATGGAGAATGCCAGCCACTCACCACTCTCTCTTTCTACAAACTAACCAAACAATGATCCCGTTGCTCTGTTGCTTCTGTTTTGCAAAGATAAGAAAATATATTATAGCTCCCCTATCTTCTCTCACGTTCATATGTCCATTAAAAATGGGCAAAACTCTCCCAGTTATTCAATATTCCTTCTACTTCATAGGATTTAGTACTGGAAACTGCCGAGCTACTCCCAGAATAGCATGATGGGAAAAGAGATTTGGCATGGGCCAGAATGTGAGTAGAATTTTATAGAATTTTGCTGAATATCCTTGTCCTAAATATTTAATCATACACATCAAAATTACAATTCAGGTCTTTTCTGTGTCTGGAAAGCTTTCTAGGCTTGCTACTCAATAACTGGAAGGCCCTGTTCACAATCACTCATCTTAGAAAGAGTTAGGAAGCTATATTTGGTACTAAATGTGGCAGCCTAAAAAAATGAGGGCCATATCCGGACATACTTACATAAAGACTATTATTCTGAGAGCTGCATTAGCTTCCATGTAGTGGTTTATTTATTTCATAAGGCATACATTTGTCAGAAGAGTTACAATGCTATGTTTACAAAATAGTCCTGACAGCCCAATTTTTAGTTTGTTTGGTTTTGTGCTTGTGGACTTATCCACAGTCTGCTACAGTGGCAAAGTAGCTTGTACTACCTGGCTAGCACTGTTTGGGCTTGTGACTGCTTCTGGGGCCTCGTCCATTGATCTTGCCAAGTGGTGAGATTCAATTTTTTTTACTACAGGTTCTGTGGGCGTGGCTTGGTGGCAGGGGAAGGATACTGTAAATTTTCCAGTCAGAAACAGTATTTGCCAGTTCTCTGAACTACTCAAAATGTCCACTACCAGTTCTCCAGAACTGGTCAGAAACTGCTGAATACCACCACTGATCTTGCCTCATGTCCAAACAGGTCCAGGGCCAGCTCCCATTCTCCTCATGCAGCCTTTGACACCAGAAAATGCTTGTTACTTATGAAACCCTCCTTGGCCCCTTATGGAATTATCAATGGGACCGCTTCCTTTCATATTAACCTACATATTCTACCAGAATGAATGGAGTCCATTTCCACATCCAAGTTTGTGATCTGGTGCAATCTTGGAAACAGGCATTTTTAGTCATTGTCCCATACTTTGAAATGTACTGTTGGCACAACTTTTAATATATCCAATACTATAGTATCAGCATGATCCTTTACCAGTAGATGTAGATATCTTAATCATAAGTTAATATAATAAGACAGTGGGGAAAAAACAAATTTGTTCCATGTTTCCATTCTCGTGAGAGAATGGTAAATATCACATAATATAAACCAAAGAAAAAAACATGTGGTACACATATGAAAATTGATTCAATGAATACATAAACGAATGACCATGAGTAGGAAGCCATTCTGAATCATCTTGTAGGGGAGATGGGTGGCATAAAAGTTAAACAAACAAACAAACAAAGTAAATATGTAAGTAAGTGTAGTCCTATTCTGTAATTGATTAAAATGATTGTACAGATATTCTCTTCTCAGTTCCCATTTTAAGGATAATGATGGCTCCCTATCATTCAATTTGGTAAAAAAAAATTTGTTGATGAGAAAATTTTGGTCAATTTTCTCACCAAGAAAAAATAAATGAGCAAAGTTCATATTAAAGCATAAAGATTATATATTTTGAGATAAACTTTTGACTACTCAAAGGTTTCATAGGCATTGTGCTGATTCAAATATTATTGTTATATTTTGTCAAAGTCTGCATTTGAAGCATGAAGATAATTTCCTAAATTAAATGATCAGAATAGTTTTTTGAGGAATACAAATTTATTCATTCTTTCTGGCTTTTCTTCTCTTTATGACAGAATATCTCACTATTAAACTTCAATCTGGTCCACCATTAAAGCAACAAGATCAGAATTAAACTGACAAAGGAAAAAGATATAATCACAAAAATAACATGACAAATAAGGAGTAAAGTTCCTCAGTTTCATATGCGTTTGCAGAAATGAATGCATACATAATGTAATGTAGTAAAGTGATACACATTAGATAGATAGATAGATAGATAGACAGATAGATAGATGATAGATAGATGGATAGATAGAATATAGATAGATAGATAGATAGATAGATAGATAGATAGATAGATAGATAGATAGATAGATAGGATAGTTATAGTTACATAAAATATATATATAGATGTTAGACCATAACTAAATAGATAGGTAAGTACATAGATAGATAGAAGATAGATAGATAGATAGATAGATAGATAGATAGATAGATAGATAGACAGATAGAAGATGGATAGATAGATAGATAGATAGATGTTCTATTTAAAAAACAAATATTCTATTTAACTTGTACAAGTTCTCTTCATTACTGCAGATCTTGTTTAACCATTATGATAATAAATATTAAAATTCTGTGAATATGTCAGAAAAGTTATGCACTAGTTTAATCTGCCTTGGATTCTTCTCTTGCAAATATTAAGAATAATATTAAGAATAATCCTAAAGCTAAGGAACAACTATTATTTTTGGTTTAATATATTTGTAATATTTTAACAATAGCAAATGAATAAATACTAATCCTTCAACATCTTAAGATCCAGAAAAACAGAGTTAAAACCAGTGTCTTCATTAGTTAAAAAAAAGCATTGGAGAAAGTAGGAAGCGAACATGGCTAAATGGAACATAATATACAAATCTTAAAAAGTGATCTTACTTATGTGTCATAGGCAATATAGTCATATTTGTGTGTCCAAACATTAATGCAAGTCCCGTTTTCTGTAAAACAAAAGGAATACAGATCTATTTTCTTCACAGCACAAAAACTGACCTTTAAACTACCTTGACAAATAGCAGCTGACTAGAAAATTACAGTCATTAGCAAGATATCTCAAGAGTAGACTATTGTAAAAAAAATGATACTAAGAGACAGATGTTAACAATTTTCAACCCCAGAAGACAGCTACATTTAAACCATACATTTTTAGACTTGTAAAGTGTTTCTATTGAAATGCAGTCTAAAATATAAATGAGCATGCATTTCTTTTCTCCTCCCTTTGACTTTTACTTTGAAATAATGAATTAGGTGGGCAAAGTAGTGGAAGTATGTCACTGCAGAGATTAATCAGGTTTAGAGTGAGGGAGGGAGGGAGAGAGGAAAGGAGGGAGAGGGAGAGAGAATATGAAAAATACTGGAATTGTCAGTTCTAGAAAAAAAAGATTGAAATAAATTGAATGTGTTCTGTAGCTTTCTAGAAAAACATATTTCATCTCCTTTCTAACTACTCAGCATTTTGTACAACTAGAAAGATACAAGTAATTATTTTTAAGATGGCTGCAAATACAGGTTATCATATGCAATCATTTTTTTAAAATGTGGTCAGCAAATTACATAACTTTTTCATTGTTTTTATTAAAATAAGTTTAACAAACAAGTTATCATTAAGTAATTAAACTAACATATATTCAAGATACATCGAGAAAAATATATCGAAATTACAAAAGAAAATCTACTAAATCTACTAAATGTAGATAAAGAGATATGTGCTATACATGTACAAATTTATTATCTATGTAAACTGTTACAATATTATGGTTTATTGGCATAAATAATTAAATCTATCTAAATTTGATAGAATTGTGGTTCAAGTCACTGATGTCTCATTATTTTAACTGTAACTATGATTTCTTTCCTTAATGTGGCAATTAAAGAGTTAATCCACATCTAATTTGTTACATTTGATTATACCAATGCTGGCAAATTATTATTTTGCTTGCTAAAACTAAATAAATAATACATTTCTGACCTTTAAGCTTCAGGTTTGATCCTGTGAATGTAGTAAACCCAATTCTTCAGAAAATAAAATTCTTTGTTTTGTAATGGCACTTATCACCCCAAAAAATTTATGCCAAAAGGGCACAGCTTTATCATAAAATCACCACAAATAGAAGAATGGTCCCATCTTTTTATATATCTATATCTTTTATCATCTATATCTATTTATACTTATTTATGTGACATTACAGAGTTTGAGTTGATATCAAAAGAACCAAGGTAACTATTTTTTTTGCAAAATTTAGAATGTATTATGATAAGAATAAACTCTTCCTATGATGTGACGTAGATGCTAAGCTTGTCAGATCAACTTTGATTCAATCAGAATTCACAATTTGAAATTCACTATGCACAGTACATCAGTTTGAGTGAATTCAAAATTCAGAAAAAAAGTTGATCAAAGGCGATATTAGGAAGCCTTCAAAATGTCAAGTGAAGAACCTCAGTTGTGCTAAACTAATGCAGGAGAATTGGCATTGATGATTGGAGAGCTTGGCTCCTTGGCAAATTTCACTGATGTGCCAGACTAGCCCCCACACTTCAAAACATCTTGGTCTCTTCTGAGATTCCAGCTTCAGTTTATAGATCTGCTTAATTTGGATGCTTTCAGCTCTTCATTGAATTAAAATACACTTTTAAAGTTTTGTACAGCTTTCATTTATATTCATGAGAAATTATTCTAACACTTCAAGTCATCTGGAGAATCAGAGTAAGATACATAGCATTTGTAATTTAAGACTATTGATAGCTAAAGTCTTTTAAGAAGGAAGGAGAGGCTGGGAGGGAAGGAGGAAGGAAGGAAGGAAGGAAGGAAGGAAGGAAGGAAGGAAGGAAGGAAGGAAGGAAGGAAGGAAAGATTATTATTCAAGCATTTTGAGAATTTCAAAGAAGAAAATTTGGGGGCGGGCAAGCAAAACCATATTATATTTGGCAGCAATAATAAATATATTTTATTTTATTAGAGACCACATAAAGAAATGTCTAAGATATATATATGTTCTATTCTACATCCCACATTACACTAACTTTTCATGGTGAGTGGAAAGTCTTCTGAGAAGCTTCATTATTTTTCCCTTGAGGTTGAGCTTTTGGATCTAGATACAACTGAAAACACAGCAAGCTTTTCTGTTAGTAGTGATAAAATAATTACCATTCAAATTCTGCTTCCATAATGCACTGGAGGTACAAATTATTTTCAATATAAAAGAACGACACTAATGTTTGTCACAATAAGTCCACTTTCACTTCCTGAAATATACCAAATTCTACAGAATTCAGATTACTTTTATCATAGGACAGACAATGTACATATTTGCACAAAAACTGAGCTACAAACTAGCCAAGTCCATTTAAATCTAGTTTGTTGTGTGAATAGCCTGCATGGTTATTACTGGTTCAAGGTGCTATGCAATCCAGAATAGGCTTAATCATGAGCTAATCATTCTTCATTAATAGAACCAATATCAGAAATTCATTAACTTTCTCTGAAGTCCCAGTATTTGTTGAACTAAGTAGAAAGCACTTCTGAGTGAATGGGAATTTACTGTAAACAAAGGCTCAATTAAACACTTAAAATATTGCAAAATCACAGTTAATTTTTTTGATGATTGCATTTTTATTCAATGACTTGTCAAACCAGTTGCCAATTATCTCAAGGTAACTGCTTGGAACATATTATATTGTTTATTCATTTATTTTATATTTTATCTTTCTCCTAATACTTCAAGGTAATTTTCATGGAAATCTGTATTTTATCATCATAAAAGCAAATGTATGAGGCAGGTTAGGCTGAGATAGTTTGGCTGTATTGAAATAAACCAGTGGTTTTCCATAACAGTTGATTTCTTGATTGCTTGTTGCAGACATTTGATTGCTAACTGTAACTACAGTGACATAATCAGTGAGAGTGAATGTGGGATTTGGTGCCAGTTTTGTATATCAGCTGGCCCTGCCATTTTTGGTTAGTATATGATTTCTCCTTGGAGGTTCCTTGCTTGGAATACCCTCTGCTTTAGTGTTTGCTGTAACTAACTATGCTCTTGAACCTAGCTTTGCCAGTTACCAGTTTGTCATTTTAATCATTCCACCATAGTGGTTTTACTAATATAAAACCATAGAAATTTTGAGCTATAGTATTTATCATTTACTATATATTTATTACTAATTGACATTTGCTTTCACCATTATTTTAAGAATAGACTCTTTCTGAATGTGAGAAAGACATTATGTCATTCACCTTTCCAATCAAAGTGAAGTTTGGTAATCTAAATGAATTATACTAGCTGATTATTTAGCCTAGCCTAGCCTAGATTGTTTGCTTATTTACAGAATTTTCAATATTTTTTTTAACAAAAGGCTTTCCAAAGTGAGAAAATGAGCCTGCCAAAATTGAAATAAGATATTTTTCCAAATACAAAGTTGTTATATAAAATATTATATAAAATTAATAAATTATCTTGTTTTTGTTTGAATGGTTTACCTCTCCTTTGCATTTCTACATCATGATGAAAATCAGAAATATATATGAAATATGGGATCTTTATTTCACATTGCCAAAAACTGATACCCACATATTCTTCTGGTTAGGGACATACCAAGAAAAGACCCTTTAATTGTACTATGATAAAAGATAAAGAGGTCAAAATACATATCAACCATCTGTGAAATAGCAGGGTGTGTGCTATATGTTGTCTCTGTGCTTATTCATACATATTAACTCTCCAGCTGATTCATCTACTGTACCTCCCACTTTGAATTTCAATTTAATCTAGGGACACTGTTAGAGCTCCAAACATAATAGTTTAAGGAATTTACATCAAATTTAAAAGCTAAAAAATGGAACAAGTATTTTACCAGAGACCAGAAAGTTAATAGCATTCATAATTAAAGTTAGTTATTTGAGTAATTAAAACAACCTTCTAAGTGAGGAAGTGGCATATTCATGGAAATGTGACATCTAAGAGGAATAAAAATAATAGCTTATATTTAGTACTAATTATTATATCACTGAAATGACTGATCCTAAGGACATGATTTAAGGTACTTATTTTCCATCCTGCAAAACACCTGGCAGCCATAAACATAAAGAACAGTGAAGGGAATCTTTATTCATCTTTATGCCAGCATGATTTCTGGTACTGTTGCAATAGTTGGGTTTCACTAATATTCACTATTATGAAAATACTTTGTATATAAAATAGTTTAAGTTTTTGAAATTTTACAAAATTATCTGGAGTTATGGAGGCTTAGTAAAATAAGAACCCTAGTGGATCAATTCAAGTTTGTTTAGTCCAAAATCTTTGTTCCCACAATACTCATGTATCATTGATATGCTTAGGAAAAATAACTCATCTGTTGTTCCTTATCAGCTGTTGTACAGAATCAAACTTCTTCTGAACCTGGAAATAAATATTACTATCATGAATCTTAGCTAATCAGTTGTGAATATCCCACTTAAGACACACTAAGGTAGGAGCTTATAGTATATGATAGATAGGTGATAGTAGATTGATCAATAGATAGATAAATAGTAGACCAATACAATTAATTGCAATTAATAATTATTAAGCTAATTTGAGGCAAGAGGGCACTTCAAGCTATTATGTTTGTATAGTACTTTGGATTTGTAATTGTTTTACTGCACACAGGGTGTGAATGCAGCACTTGTTTGCAATGATTAAGGCAGCCACTGCTTTTTCCAAGATAACATTCTGACTTTCCACAGCAGCTGCACAATCTGTTTGGTTTAAGAAGCTATAGCTTCTGTCTTTGGAGACAGAGATATATCTATAGCTAGTTTCAATGAATGAAGCTTTAGCTGCCAGTGTAACTGAATAGTGAACAGTACTTGTGTAAAAATAATGCTTCTATGAACCTTAAAAAAAAGATCACTAAAAATATTTGTTCATCATTATTTGGAATAAATATTGTAGAATCACATCAATTATCAGTAACTGATAGCTTATAAAAATCTGTTTGAAGCAATACAATTTGTTTTGTTTTAATTTATTCCTGATTACTTTTAAAAATCTACTGGAGGGCAAAAAATATTTTTTCAGTAATTTTGTTCTGTGTCATGCATAAGCACAACATTTCTCTTCCTTCATTACAGCAACCCAATCTTGTTAGGATTCTATTAAAACCTGAAAAAAAGTTGCTCATTTTAATAGCTGTATTAATTTTAATGAATGGATTCCTTAAAGCATTGTCTTTCTCCACTCATCCATCTCTGCCTCCATCTCTGCCTATGAAGCAAAAAGTATATCAAGACTTATATTACCTAGAAGAAAAAGAACAAGTTCTCTATACTATTAGTTGCTATATCTTGTATGATATTCAAGTCACAATGAAACCCTTTAGAGAAGTTTTTATATGCTATTCCTGGCTGAGACCTAAGCAGAAGCAACTGAAAGCTCATAACAAGCTATTGTCCTACAGCTTTTTAATACCCTATCAAACCCAGCCAGCTCCAGGAGTAAAAAAAATCACCTTTCAACTCTCCCCTTCCTGAGTTCCAGGATCACTTCTTGACAATAGACATATCTCAGGATCTAGCTATGTGATGCAAAACATTGTAGCTAATTTAATTTCTTGAAATAATAATGTGCTTTTTTTATTACACCCCTTTACTGGCATATCAAGTTCTTTATCAATATTAACTTAATCACACAGCAACTCTGGGATACATTAATTCTGAAAGAAATGTTTGCTTTAGAAAATACTACAATTTAAAAGTTAGGTGCCTTAGCTGAAGTTGCAACAATTATCAGTAACTGATAACTTATAAAAAAATCTGTTTAAAGCAATACAAATTTGGTTTGCTTTTACTTTAGTTTATTGCTGACTGCTCTTAAAAAGCTACTTGAGGTCAAAAATTATTTCTTCAATAATAGTTGTTCTGGATCATGCAAAGCACAGCATTTCTCTTCCTCCATTAAATCAGCCCAACTTTGTTAGGATTCTAATAAAACCTGAAAAAAATTGCTCACTTTAATAGCTGTATTAATTTTAATGAATGGATTCCTTAAAGCATTGTCATATTTTTTTTTCTTAATCTTGCACTTAAAACTAAAAAAAAAGAAAGTTGGAAGGGTTTATCGAATAGCTCATGTGAAGTTTAAAATACTTTGTCCAAACAATTTTAAGTCTGCAGAGTTTAATTATATGTCTGCTAAATGTTGGATATAAAAAAATCTAACTTTTAAAACATTGGTCTAGGGACCCATTAGTTGTGTTTTGTGAACTTGCTCAGTTTTTAATAGTAATATAGTAGAAAAACTGTTGATTTTATGAACAATACAGCTATTCTATTAAATCATAGTTACTGTGACATCCTCAAGCCTGCTGAAAAAGCTATATTTTGAGGGTCTTCTGGAAGGATGTAAGGATAGGGCCACTTTCATGATGAGGATGATGAGGATGATGTTTCATGAGGATGATGTTTCACAAAGTAGATGCCACAGCAGAAAAGCTCCATCTCCTGGGCCCCTCCAGATGAAATTCTATTGCTCACAAAACCTGTAGCATACCTCTTCTGTCAGACTTGAAGGAACCAGCAGATATAATCAGGCCACTCAACATTCCATGAATAGTTTAAAGATCAAAACCATCACCATGAATTGGACCTGGAAGCAAACTGCTGTATCGATAGGGTGTCAGGAACACAGCAGTTAGTCTCAAGGCTTTGCCAATATCCCTCTTCTAGGTAGGATGCAGCTACAACTTATTCAAAATAAGTTGATTGGTTACTTAAGCTGAATTGTTTAAAAAGATAGCAAGAGCATTGTCTAGCCATGAAGAATTTCTATGTGTATTAATAATATCTTTAAATAATTAAAGTTTGTTTTCCTTTTACTTTGGTTTTTATTTCATTCCAAAGAGTTGAGACATCTTTTCATATCTGCAATATTCATATATCCGTTCTAATTAAATTATTTTATTTTTGTCTAATAATCATTGCAACATTTATGCTATAATTAATTTTTTAAAGTTTCTTGGACTATTATAATCAAAAGACAAACTTTATTGTGGCCTTATCAATCAAAATGTTAAAATATAGCATAGTCCAACAATGTGGAAGTGATTGTATCTTTTGTACATAATATATTACAGAAAAAATAAATAAATACAAATATATATTACAGTATTGTTTAAGAATACATTCAGAGTCTACTGAGGTTTCATAGGCTTTATAGTAATACAGCTGTTTTCCTTGGGGCATTCTTTTAAGTTCATAAAGAAATCTATTTGTCTGAGCACTCTGGAACTCCTAGAAATACAGCTGTGTTTTTGATAAACTTGGCCACATTTTTAACACCTCAAGCTGCAAAGATACAAGGAATTCTGGGCAGTGTGTTTGTGCGTGTATGTGTGTGTGTGTATCCATAAGGAATGCATTTTTTGTTTTACAGTAACAACATAGTGTTGTTAGCCGAAGTTTATCCAGCAAAGCAAAACAGGCATGAAATTGAGCTATGATATGAAATTAAAATCCTGACCTCTAGTACAGAATTTGCCCTCAACTTAAAACATGCCACCCAGCATGAGATTAAAAAAGCCACCAGAGACCTCTCTGAATGGTATCAATACGCTCTGCATGTGGATTATGTACTGATGTTGTTCATTTTCTTTCTATTTTTGTTTGCTTTTCACATAGTCATGTATAAGAAAAATGGAATGTATCAGCAGAATTTAATATGGATGTTTGCAAATATAATTTCTAGATCCTTGGTTGAAATGATAAACCAACATTCTCAAGTAAAGCTATCCCCTTTTTCTTTATAATCTATTCATAATTAAGCATTGGGAGATGAAAACTAGACAATAATTGGAAAATATTGCTTTTACAGCAGTGTGCAATGGGTGGCTGATATTGACACTGGAGAAGGTAGATAGTTATTGCTACAGAATGAAACACAAAGAATCATTGGTTCTTTACATTCCAGCTATTTTTAAAAAGAAAAATATTTAACAAACAAAATTGCCAATGTAATTTATTAGCTAGCTTGTGTTGCACCAAGGCTATACAACCTTTCAAGTTCTATCATATATTATTTAATAACATACTCAATATATGAGTAGATATTAATGCTATATTTTGTGGCAATGTTTTCCTGTATGAAGGTAATCAGTAAATAGCTGTGTAGTTATTACAAGATTCCATAAGCAAAACAATGGTGTTTTTTTCAAAAAGCTTTCTTTGCTTTTCCTTAAAAACATTTCACTTCTCATCCAAGAAGCTTCTTCAGTTCTGACTGAATGGTGGAGATTGCAAGAATTTATATTTTTTGCAGTCATCTGGTCATTAGCACTCTCTCTAAGAGTCATTGTAGCCAGTTGGAGGTTGATCTGTACCCTCAGGGTCACCTGAATAGTGCAAATGGATGCAGAACCACTTCACAAACATAGGACAACAGACCAGGATAAGATTCAGCAGTCCATTTGCTTTTGAATGTCAAAGGCCACTCTTTTGAACACAGCAAAGTCCACATTCTGGACAGAAAGTAGCCCTGGTTTAAAGGAGGGGTCAAAGAGACAGTCTACATTAAAACTGAACAGCCCTCTCTCAATAAAGGAGATGGTGTGAAATGACACCATCTCTCTCCTGTTTAAAACACAGTCTTTTCAACAGTTCCAAGAAGGTTCTGCCCCCATTTCCACTATTCGGGTGTCATGGCCAACTCTCCATGGGACAACTCTCCACAGCCAGCTTGCCATGGAACATTTCACCATGGGACAGGAGTTATACTAATATCATTAAAGAAAGGAGGCAAAAGGAGAGGCAGAATGAAATATTAATGACAAAAATTTAAAAATATATTTATGTTCAATAATTAAATTGAATGTTTAAATTGTCCTGCAGCAAGTTGTCCCATGTTGAGTTGTCCTGTGGAGACTTGGCCAAGATGAGAAGGCCACAGCATGTTGACCATGGCAAGTTTGCCATGTGAGTTGACCACAATGAGTTGGCTGTGGCAAGTTATCCCATTCTGACCCTGAAAGCACAGATAAACCTCCAAATGTTCTCAATTACTCCCAGAGTGAGTAGTAATGAGCAGATAACTGCAAGGAATATAAATCCATCCATTCTCCACAATTCATTCAGAACTAAAGAAGCTTCTTGGATGAGAAGTGTAATGTCTTCAAGGAAAAACAAAGAAAGTACAGTTTCCTTTTGAAAAAGCACCTTTGGAACAACCTTGACCTGGACAATGGTGCTAAAAGAAATGATAGATATAGATAGATAGATAGATAGATAGATAGATAGATAGATAGATAGATAGATAGATAGATAGATAGATGATAGAGTGAGTGAGTGAATGAGTGAATGAGTGAATAAGAAAATGAGTGTGAGAAAGTACATTTTGGAGCTGATTCAACTCTAAGTAAAAAATGAAAATGATGTTCATCCAGCTGAACACCAATGCTTCTCTTATGCCTGCTTTCTTTATTCCACCCCTGCTTTTCTTCCCTGCCACCATGATTTGTTGGTATTGGTACATTTTATGCACATAAATAAAGCAAGGAAAATAGTGAGCCTATGAAAACAAAGGTTCTTTGGATTATTTTACAATTATCCCAATAAATAAATGACACCTAGATAAACCTGAAACTGAGTTTGAATATTTGGTCCTTTTGGTTGATTAGACCCCATAAGACCCCATAAGAAAGAACATGTTAGGTAGAGTAGTAAAGGCCTCCGGATTTAAATTGTAAGACTTCTACTCCTACCTTAGGTACACCACCACATGTCAGAGGATAATTAGGACTGCAGAAAAAAACTATTACTACCAACTTGCCTTCAATCAAGGACCTGTATACTGTACGAATCAAAAACAGGGCTGTGTAAATATGTACAGACCCCTCACATCCTGGACATAAACTGTTTCAACTCCTTCCCTCAAAACAACACTATATAGGACTGCAAACCAGAACAACTAGACACAAGAACAGTTTTTTTCTGAAAGCCATTACTCTGCTAAACAAATAATTCCTTCAACACTGTTCAACTATTTACAAAGTATGCACTACTATTACTGTTAATCTTCTCATCACTCCTTGTCACCCATACCATCCCACTTGTGATTATATGACTGTAATTTTGTCACTTGTATCATTACAATTTATATTGACTGTTTCCTAGAATGATTGATGGTTTATTGTGCTATCATTAAGTGTCATACCTTATGATTCTCAACTCTTGATGAAAGTATCTTTTCTTTTATGTATACTGAGAGTATTTACACCAAGACAAATTCCTTGTGTGTCCAATCACACTTGGCCAATAAAGCTATTCTATTCTATTNCTACTCTACTCTACTCTACTCTACTCTACTCTATTCTATTCTATTCTATTCTATTCTATTCTATTCTATTGAATGAGTTGTGGGGCTATACTTCACCTCTACGAAGACAGTAATCAAACTGCATGGCTGAAACACAAGAAAGTGATATACCACAGGAAAATGGACAGCCCCACTTGAAAAACTGAAAGCAGAATAAATGCAGCAGAAAAACATTCCAGGACATTACTTTTGTAATGGCTGGCATATAATTACAGTAAATCCAAAAACTGTTACTGGTTTGTACTGGTAAAGGGACAACCTGGTGGTGCATGTAAGCCTAATGTCTCAAAAGCCATGCATAAATCTCCTATATGAATTGTTTTGTCTCACTGAGCAATTCAATTTCCCTAAATACAAGAAACAGGCCACTGCAAGCTTTCTGGAATGCCCAGAAAATCCTTCACTTTCCTGTAATATAATTAGTATTTTTCTCACTGCCTGAGATGGCTCTGAGATGGTCATAAAAGAATGATCCTAATCTCACTTTCAAAATCTGAATGCATAGAAAGTGCACTCAGTAAAGCCATTTGTGGCAGGTGAACACTGTGATTTGTTTGTTGTTCTGTTACTTTCTGTCATTTAAAAAAAAAGAGATATTTATTTCTGTTATCTAAAGATTCTCTTACTATACTTTTCTTATACTTTGCCACTGTGTCACACTTGCTAATAGAATATGCCTTTTATCCTAATTTTGATTATTTTTTAAAAATAACAATTTTAAATTGAAGCTTACAATAAATAGGCCTATGAATTTTATTACCATGAGGCCCTGTTTATGGTCAGTCATGCCCTGGTCATCTCTCAATTGAATTACTGCAATGTGGTCTATTTGGGGCTACCATATATGTACTCTATATGGGACTATCCATCAGAAACTGCAGCAGGTGAATTATGCAAGGGTACACACATTTCTAGGGTCCCTAGGATGGCACTTATAACACCACTATAGCAAGAGTTGCATTAGTTACCAATTTGCTTCTGTATCCAATTCAAATGTTGGTCATTTCCTTTGAAGCCCTATGTGGCCTGGGTCCAGGGTATCTGGGAAACTGTCTCACTCATTTTTTTCAATATTTAAGAGGTTGTCACAGACAGGAGGGGGTCAACCTGTTTTCCACAGCAAAGGAATATAGACCAGCAAAGGAAGACCAGCAAAGGAATATAGATGGAAACTGATCAAGGAGAGATTCAACCTAGAAATAAGGCTGAATTTTCTGAAATTCGAGAAATTTTCTGAGAATAATCAACCAATGAACAACTTTCCTTCAGAAGCTATGGGAGATTCATCACTGGAAGCTTTCAAGAAGAGACTGGAGTGTCATGTGTCAGAAATGGTGTACGGTCTCCTGCTTGGGCAAGGGGTTGGACTAGCTGACCTACAAGGTCTCTTCCAACTCTGTTAATCTGTAAGAGATGATTCTGCTCTCAAACTACTAGGAATACCATAAAGGATACTATATATTACCGTCAAACATACACATCTGCCTATCTAATGTCCTTGGGAAGCAGTCTATTTTCAAATACCAAATCCAGTCTGAATATCTGGCTGTTCAATGAGCCATAATTATAATACAAAATATTACCTTAATGTCATTGTGGAGCTCATGTACTCTAAGGAAGATGAGAGCTATGCCAGATGATCAACCGTACTGGACAGGTCTCATTAGAAGAGTCAGACAAAGAGCGCCTCTCCCATAAAAAAATATGTGAGACATAAATTATAGAAAACTATAAAGGCTCAATCATCACCTAGATCAATAAGGGCCATGTTAGGTTTTGGAATACAGGACTTAGGACTCTTACCTAAACAATCATGGCTAGTAGCTGCAGAACTCCTGGAAGAAAAGGTATTTACTTTTCACATATATACAAAGATAGAAAACAAAGAAATAATGACCTGTTATTACAGATCAAGCCAACAAGAAAAGGAATGATTCCAGCAAAAGAAAGCAAAAGTAGTACCAAGTTAGGCACCTTGGATGCAATCCCAAGACACCTGGATTTTCTTATATACCATCAGCATTGACAATTTTACCATCAGTCAATTGCAAAAGGTAGCTTTTCTCAGAACAGCTTACATTCTGTGACAATATTTCTAACACCATCAAACAACAACATCTGCCTATCCCAGGTCCTTGGGAAGAACTTGATAGGTGGATAAAAATACCAAATCTAAACATCTGGCTGACAATGCAATGAATCATAATAGTTATAAAAATTGAGAATCCATGTGATATACTGACTGAAGTGTTGGTTAACTTCAAATACTCATTCATGTTCATTGTCAACCATGAAAACTCACTAGGTGATTTTGCGCCCAACCCAGGATGTTCTTGTGGGGATAAAAATGAAGTGATATCATCATACAATGAGCTCTTTGAATTATGAATTTAACAGTTGTGCTTGACTTTAAATATATTTAGTATTATCACATAATTTTGTTTAAAGAACAGTCATAATTCTTCCTGTGCCTTATTATATTGTCTCAGTGTATGTTCTATTTCTTTTGAATGTTATGAGATATGATTGAGGTTTAAGCTCTTAAAAATCAAAAGAAAAATAACTTTGAATTGTATTCACAAAATACAGGAAATATATGTCTGAAAAAAGGATTTAAACACAGTATAGACTAAGGTCAAAATGTAAAGCAGGCAAAATTGATTTTAGGGGACCAGCACTGGATTGCCTTTTGGATGCTATGGGCCTCTTTTAATGTTAAGGATGCTGAAAACTTTGATTAAATGAGCTACATAATGAAGATGGGCAAGGTTGGGGTAGTCCATTTTTTTTCCAAATTTCTTATGGGGTGTTGTTTTTGTACTTTATACTGTATTAATATATTGGTGGCACAGTGGTTAGAGTGCAGTACTCCAGGCAACTTCTGCTGACTACCACTGCCTGCAATTTGGCAGATCAAATCCCACCAGGCTCAAGGTTGACTCAGCCTTCCATCCCTCTGAGGTGGGTAAAATTGTTGGGGGCAATATGATGACTCTTTAAAACGGCTTAGAGAGGCTATAAAGCACTATAAAGTGGTATATAAATTCCAAGTGCTATTGCTATTAAAAAAATGTCAGCAATTTTCTATAACTGCAATTAGAGAGGATTCGAAAGCCTTTTTCTTTTAACAGCAACAAAACCAACAATTGGAACTTGCAGGTTGCCTGCTGTAGACATTATATTTATATTAGATTAGTTGACAATGCTCACTTAAAATATATCAGAACAAAGTCGACATTACAATAGAAAATTTAGATGAGTTTTGAATTTAAACATGTTCAATAGCCACACTTGGAAACTGTTTGGTTGGAATGTCTCAGTGAAAATAAATTTAGTGGGTGTTCTGACCAACGCTTCCTGAGACCATAATTAAGCACACTTAGTTAAAACAATCCTTGTTTTATTTCATTGCTGTAAATTATGTTCATTCCCAGCCTGTAATGAGTCCCAAAAAGTCCCTCAAGATAAGTACCCACATTTCTCTCCTTTGAATTTCTACCAACAACTGAAGTGACAAATGAACTATAAAAAACCAACCAAAGTACAAAATCCATATAGAGCTTCAAGGATTAATCCAAACAGAACAAACGACTTTGCTTCCTACAAAGGTTTCTTTACCTTTGCCTGTCCTTTTTACCTTATGGGAGGGGCAATCACCTCCAAGCCTTACTCACTCCTCTTGTCTCAGCTGCTCTTGCCTTCTAGCAGCTCTGCACACATATGCACTGGGAATAGGCCCCCCTTGTTCTTCTGCCTCACTGCTGCCAGACTCCAGAGGCTCCAGAGTCCCATCTCTGCATTGGATGTAGGACCCTCGTCCAAGACCTCTCCAGGTACAGGTCCCATCTCTGCATTGGATGTAGGACCCTCGTCCAAGACCTCTCCAGACCCCCAGGCTGTCTACGTTCTTCCCCACTGTCCAATTCTGTTGCCATCTGCAAAAGCTGCTGGCAAACCACAACAGTGGGCTAGAACACATTGTTAAGTATAGAAGTTTCACATGAAAATCAATTTGTCCAACTTATCCATTTCAAATGTTGGAAGAAATTCTAGATTCTAGTGGCTTTGGCACTAGTTTTACTGATCATTTTTACTATTTTGTGGTTGGATGAAAGCATAGTTTGCCAAAAACTAAAGCAAAAATAAATAAATATGAAAGAATAAAAACATATGTAAATTCTCTTTATTAAAAAAATCCACAAAATTATGTCATACACTAGGTTTGATTTTTAACCTTAACAGTAACAGATGTCCAATATGTCACCTTTTACTAATTTGAGGGATGATAAAACCGCACCCTACAGTCTTTTTTATTTTTCAAGCATTTAGAGGACTTGTATTTGATCATTGAATAAAGATATATTTGTTCTGAGGGAATAGGTTATATTATATGAAACAAGGCAGGAATTTGTGGTTACTAGAAATGGAATGCAACTGCCAAGTGAATTCTACTCATCTGTTAATAAACCTAATATTTTTCAGTTGCCTCTAGGAAATAAGTACAATTGCAAGTCAAGGCTAACAAAAACCAGTCATGGAATGGTGCTTAATGCAGTGGTAAATTCTTTTTCTTTTTGTCTTTTAAGACCCTCCAACCTTTGAAGTAATATTATATGCCTTTGAATGACAAAAGCTATAACTTTAACAAAGCATATTAAAACTACAATGACTGCAGATGCCTATTATCAGGCCTAAGTTATTTTGCATCATTAAATCAACAATACTAGAGTAATTCTATATGAATTACAATGGAATAGTGCCATGCTGGTAGAGAAATTGTGATAATATACTCATGGGTGGCATGCTTTAAAATGGGATATCCAGTAAAGATACAAATAAGTCAGAAGTTATTTTAGATCCATTGGACCCAAGCTGACTTTGCTTTGACCCAAAAATGATTTTTCCATGAAGGCCTGAAGGATTGTGCAAGTATTGAGCTATCATGAATATTTTACCTATCTGAAACCACCTGGATGAAGAGAATGGGAAGGACAGATGAGTATCTTGCATTAACTAGATGATGGTAGCAACCATTTCCTTTTTATAATCATTTTTAAATTAAACTTCAATTGGAATGTGCATTTGCATATTTAATAATAATTGACTTCTATTATCTGGGATTTTGCTTAATGTCACGGAAATAATTACATATTCCATTTATGTGTAGCTAAAGTAGAACTGAGCCTGAGAAGTACCTAGCCTCCTTAAGGGTTTATATTTCATTTCTGAAAATTGCAGATTAATATGGCAAAGACTTTACAAGGAAATCAGGACGAGTGTAAAGACAGGAGTCTTCAATTAATGTAAAACTGGAAAAGGAAGATTAAATTAATAAACACACTCATGGTTATTCATTAGCTGAAGATTAAGGAGAGAAAGCTGACTTAGTTTGAAGGAAGTGGTAAATATTTCTGCCTTGCAACCAAGACACTAATTATCTAAACAAAATTAATCACTATGTTAACTTATTTTGTTTGTAACATAAACTCTCTTGGAAATAAAGGGGATATTTGCTTTCAATTATTCAGAGAGCTCATTTACTTTGTTTTATTGAAAAATCAGGAGAATTAATAATATTCAGGCAGCAAAGTATGCAATGAATAAACCTGAAAACTGATATCATTGTAAATATTAGAAAAAGCTTTATTATAAAAAAATATATCCTCATTCTTCAAGCTAATGACAACAGATAAAAAATGTAGACACACAAGAGTGAAATACTAAAATATTCTGGAATGATTCAGGCAAACTATATGCAAAATTATGTTTAAAGAGATAGCTTTTCCAGGATTTCTTTTAGAATACTCCTGTGTGAATGTGTTCTTTCTAGCATAGTACTTTTTTGTTTGTGATTGCATTCTTAAAAGAGAATTTTTAATTTTAATTTATCAGAATTCATGCAAAGTAAATATTTTTGTGGAAAAAGTTAGCTGGTATAATGTTTGAGGCATCAGGCTAGACAATGGAGACTGAGTTCTAGTCCTACTCTCTCACCATTTCCTCAAAATCTTGCCAAGAAAACTGCAGGGACTTATCCAGGCAGTCCCCAGGAGTCAACCCTGCTTGGAGGCACACATACCTGCACAAATTACTGAAGGAACACTGTGGGAAATAAAAATACCAGTCAGCAGGAAAGTAGAAGGGATATATTGCCATTTGTGTTGATGAAAGCAGTTTAACAGAAATACACAACTGAGTTTTAACCTAACTTACCATTCATCATGCTTTTAGAAAACAGCTTGAAATCATAAATGAAATATAAATGCTCAGGAAAAAAAAAGAAATTATATACTTGATTGCCAAAAACAGGACTTCTACATGCCTGTCTTCATTGAATTTTGGTTGGTTTTATCACTCCTAGATCCATTCTTTCATTTTACAAAGCATCACTCTGAGGTAATTATACAAAAATTAGGGTAGGCTCAGAAATAGCAAATAGACAATGCAAACAAATCCATTCAAATACTGTGAGTTGCTTTAAGAAATCTGCACTGATTTGTAAAACCTTCATAAACATCATAAAAGGGAACTCCATTTGACATTATAAACAAAACATACATAATGAAATCTGTTTCTTCACCAGAGACAACAGCGTGAAATGGGTTGAATTTTGCTTTCTATTGATCTCATTTTGTTAAACAGAAAAGTAAATTAGCAATTGTGCTATGAATAGTACATTGGACAAATCAGCTATGGTACCAAAATATTAGGATCCATAGTGAATACTTAAGTATATGAATTCTCCTATCAGAGAAGGAACTGGTTGAAGGAATTACAATTATTATTACTATTATGATAAATATCATCACCACCTTAACCATGCCTGATTATTGGAACAAGTATTTTGAAATGCATTTCTACTCTTGCAAGCGGGAAAAACTACAGCATAGGTTGTTGTTGTTTTTTTCATCCAAGCAAGAGGAGAAATGGGAGACTGTTGAGCTAATTCCCCATTTGGAGAAAGAGTGCACACAGGGAGACATAGTGAGAGTGATGAATAACACATGACCAGCACGCAGATACACTGAATAGTAAAATGTAGGTTTTTACTTCCAATAAATAGTTAAGCAAAGTCCAACAAGCAGTCCAAGTCATACATGGTTAAAGCAATCAGTTTTCAATCCAGGGATAATCCTATAACAAAGTCCAGTATGAAAAACAGTTCAGTAATAGACTCACATCAATCCAAGAATAACGATGATCAACAACAATCAATAGGGAAATGCAGGAACCAAAAACAGTGAACATCAGAACATCGACCAACTAGCAACTAGTAACAATCTGGGAAACCAGGTTTCTGGTTCTATTTTATGGCCATTTGAGGAACCACACCCAATGACAATTTTAGTATTCCCTTAAAGAGACAGTATTAAAATGTCTTTCCTGGTTTATATATTTCCAACACAACTGCTAGGTGACTTACATTCCTAACAGAGACTATCAGTGGAAGGTCAGTCTTGATACAAACCAGAATTGTCTTGATTCACCATTTTGGACAGTTTCTAGATATTCCTTGTGAAATTATTTAAGCAATTTAAATATTCTTTGGCTTCACATTTAATTTCCAATATTTTATTGACAATTTTAGGCTACCAAATAGGACATTATGTTTTCACAATGCATAAACATATGGATATGTTTTTTATCCATATGGATAGAAAGTATCATTGCATATTATGGATTCCTATTGCTAAAAAATCAGATATACTGTAATGTTATTTTTAAACAAGTGAACAAATCAGTATGTCTAGCTTCAGGTTTATGGATTTTAGGGTTTACCCGAACTGTAAATCATACTTTGTATATTCCAATTTCATTGCATAAGAAGCTCCATGGCTACATTCTCCCCGGTTTCAACTGTTTTTTTTTCTTTCCCAATACTGTGTTATCTAAATGGAAAAAGCATCATTATAAATTATATCTAGAGTAGTGTGTCTTTTATCCAAAGATTCCAATTGTCAAGATTGCAACAATAATTGTCAAAATGTTCATTTTTGAATGTTTTGTTTTATATTCTGCCACCAGCTACAGTGAGTTAATAGAAATTTCATTTTTTGGTAATTATATCTAAGGAAAGATAAAGGAAAGTATAAATGGAAATGAGGTTGTCAAAATACATGGATTAATCATCAATCAAATTACTCTAAGATTTTGCTTCTATTTTTGTTTTGTTTTTCTTGTCCCTTCTGAAATAAAGATTTAATTTCTAGTTGCAATTACAAGTTTATTTCAGCATTTTGGTTAATTATAATAATGTTACTCATTTATTCTAGACAGGCTGTGCCAGAAAAATAGTGTATTTTGCTTGAATTATAGAAATCAAATCACACACTATCAGCTCAACCAATTTTTTTAAAGAATTAGAGCTCTGGATTCTTGTCTGCTTTTTAAAAACTTTAGAGATAATCTCAATTTATTGCAATGGAAAGTTTCTGCTGCTCCATGTAACATATTGGCTCTATCAAAGACCTTATTTAAGATAAAATCAAAGTATGTAAAATAAAGTAGTAATTAATAAGATGAAAAAAACTTGACTTACTTTTAATACAATTATGTAACATATATTAGAAAAAAATAAATGACCTTTTTCTCTGGGCATTTCTTTCTTTTTAAAGAGTTGTATTGACAGAAATGCTGATAAACTTGAAAGAACTATGGTAAAATAGTATATACCATTATTTTCATGAGGAAAACAAAAATATTTTCTAATTGTAAGGTGTGAAGAAATGTTATCTCACATTGCTGATTTTTAATCTCCATGTGTGTGTAATCTTATGTTACTGTTATACTCCAGCAACTTTTTGTGAACCTATTTTTGAAAGCCTGAATGTCTTGGCTCTGACTAATTCCTAGTCTAAATATCACAATTTCATAAATAAAATATTAATATTGGGTAAACCCATTCTTTAGTTGTGTTTGTAGCCCAAATATGCCAAAACTTCCCCGAATTGTAGAGTTCTGAGCAATATTTTAGAAAGGTTTGTGGCATGCAAACTATACTTTGTTTTGTAATAGACTTTTATGAGTATATCAAGTTTACAGTATTGTTTAAGGAGGTATATGACAGGGTTGAACTTATTTAATTTCCTGTGGTTAATATGGAGCTGAGGCTTTGTTTATTTTATTCAATTAGATGAATTCGTCATGGCCACATATTCCAACAAATTCTGAATGACTTAAAAACAATTAAATCATAGACAAAGAAGGCACCCCAGATTAAAACAGGGATGATTCCTGACTGTGATATATTCCTGAATGGTATATGTTGGATATAAAGCATGAAAGATAACAAGAGAAATGCCTAGCAAGTGGTTCATATTTGGCAAGTGGTTCATATTTGTCAGGGAGTAAGATGAGGATGTGTGATATTGTGTTGAGTATTTTGTATGGACAATATTTGTGAGGAAATCAGATATACTTCTCAAATGTCAGACCACTCTTTGAAGAACTGGATAGCCCATTCTCATTTCCTTTTCAGTGTTGTGTTCTGTTCTAAATCAAAATATTTCTTTAACAGTTTCTTAGTTTTCCTTCTTTGTCCTGGCTGATTTTATCCCTGCTACTCTCTTATTCTTTTCCTTTACAGATTTTGTGACTGTTATTTAATCAAATCATTTGGTTGCAAGGAATCCTAATACTCATGTGGTCTTTGAAATAAGAGATAAAAAGTAACTCATTTTGTAGCTTTGAATTCTTTAGTGGTTTCTAATAATTTTGGTCTTTGTAAAATAAACTGAATTTAATTAGACTTGTTTCCTCTTAAAAGCTTTCAACTTTAAACAAAGATGATTCTTATGAATGAGGACCTCCAGGCAGTATGCTTAGACAATTCTTTTTTTGAAAAAAAATGTCAGCATATTTTCTGTGACAATACTGTAGAACAGAAAGCAGCCTTTATCTATTAATACTGAAAAAGACAGCTGGTTCTTAAAAATGCAATATATTCAACCACTTAGAAAATTGCATTTGCATTTTGAAAAGGAAAAACTCACAGATTCTTCTCATACACATGGCATGCATATATTTATGGCTACAGATATAGATGATACAAATAGAAGATATTGCATCTTCTAATTTGTCTAATATCTTTCTACCAGTGTACATTAAATTGTGATAAACCAGTATCACAATATATTTTATATTATTGAGGGCAAAATACATACGTCAACAAAGAAACATAGAAATATGTCTGTATTGTAATCTCCAAGTATAATTGAGCTTTTGGAGCTTGTTTATCACACACTTTAAACTATCTACTCACACTTTGCTGCTTTAGATACTTTTGGTTTATCACAATTTAATCACTGATATAAGTGTGGTAAATACATAAATTAAAAGAAATTGACAAATATTGGGAGTAAGCATGAAAAAAACAAATCATATTAAAAAGGTTTATTCTGAATGACTGTTTAATGAAATGTATGAAAAAAAATTGAAAAAGATTATTTATTTATTATTTTTTTATGCCACAAATCTCCCCGATAAGATGAGTCTGGACAGAGAAGAAGTGCTCTTCTTTAAAACATTTAAAGTAAGTTTTTATCTATTTTTGTGGATTTGGAAAGTAAGCAGGAGAGGAGTTCTTCTGTCTTCTTAATGTAATAATTTGGCTTCCTGGGCTCAGATTCCATCTTTGCCATACTTTTAAGGTGACCAACTTTTTTACAATGAAAAGGACACAAATACATTGAAGAAAAAAAAAACAATGCCACTTGCATGCACCGCATTCTTGCATGCAGCACACTCTTGCATGTGGCACACTCTTCCATGTAGTGCACTCTCTCAAAACAATTCTCCTGTGTATGCATCTTGCTGCACTGTACCAAGCCTTGACGAATCATCATGTCAAATACAAATACGTCAAATACAACGGATCGGATTGGCATCAATCAAACACAGAGATTTACAGATTATTCTTCAAATATCAAAAAGGAGGAAATGTAGGAGGAAACTTCGAGACAGGATAGAACTTACAAAAGGAGGACTGTCCTCCCAAAAGGAGGACAGTTGGTCACCTTAATACTTTTTTAATTGTGAAGTTTATGACTCATGCTATAGACCCTATTTTGATTTATAATAACTGAAATATTATTTCCTTGACCTATTATATGAAGAATAAACCTGATACTAATTTGGAGAAGGAGTCTGACTTTGGTAGGAACTATGTTCTACTTGTTTTCTTTTCCTGTGTATTTGGTTGTAAGCTAAATGTTCTTTAATGTACATTCAAAATGGGAATGCAGAAGGATTTATTTGAATGTGCCTACAATCTAAATCATGGGTGGTATCTGAAAATTTCTTTCAACATAACTGATTTTCAGTGGATTGATCAATCAATCTTTTCTTATGGTCACAGAACAGAATAAAAATTAAAATAAAGTAAAACAGTGTAAGTCTAATTGTAAAAAATTTTTCTTGGCATCTTCCCTTGGAATTTAACTGAAACAACAAGAAGAAACTCACAACTGCTAAACAGGTTTGTTAGGCATTTCTTGACTTATAATTACAATTCAGAGAAGAATTTCCAGTGCTAAGCAGGGCAATTGTTAACTGAGTGACACCTGAATTTATGAGTTTTTTTGTAATGATTGTTAACAGAATTGTTGCAATTGTTAAGCAAATTGACTCTCTCTATTGGCTGAGAAGACTGCAAGTAGCAATTCCACAAATTACTCCTCAGAGACATAATGGAACGTGATCAGAAATGTTCAAATGCCATCTTATTTGGTCTTGAAGACACTAATGACATCACCAAAGTTTGCAATATCATAAACAACTCAAATACAACAAACATCTCTCCTGAAGATATCATTGAAATAACCAGAGATGGCCTTGACTTAAAATACAATGACAGCTATGTGGCCCCAAGATTTTATAGAGTTGTTTTGCAAAAATGAGTCCAGCAAACATATATTCATTCATACAATAAACACCATTGCAAAAACCAGTCCCAACCATAAAAAACTTCACTCAAGACCAGACTTATCCATATTGCAAAGAATCCTCTCCCAAGAACTCTGCACAGAACTCAAAAAACATCTAGACAATGGAGAAAAGGACCTGTACATTGAATACCATGCTGATTGCATCAAAAGAAAGCCACGCAACCCTCACTCCGCATCCAACCTAACCCATCCAATCCACCATCAGTCAAAACTAGGCATGCATGCACCTAACTACTTCTATTCCAACTACAACTGGTCTTAAATGCAAACTACTCAATGCAAGAAGCCTTGTAAATAAAATACCTGAATTTCTCCTCTTACTAAACATGGCTAAATTCAACATCATATTTGTCTGTGAAACATGGCTCAGCACATCTCTCCCTTACTCCATTACCACAGGAAGAGACTATCATGTTTACCGATCAGATTGTGAAATTCGTAGAGAAGGTGGTGTTGCTATCTTCTATAAAAAGTCCTTACATCTAAAAAACATCCAGGTTACCCAGGAACTTATTCCTCCTGAGACCATCATCTGTGAACTGTCCTTAATTATCATATTTGATTCTTACTATTTTACAGAACCCCTGATTATGACATTGAACAAATAAACAAGTTAAATTCACGACTAACATGGGCAACATCCTGCCCAAACATTTTCATCTTTCTTGGTTATCTCAATCTACCTCACATTAACTGGACCCTAAATGAATGAACCCATACATACAACCTTCTGCAAAGCTGTAACAAATCTGGGACTGGAAAAACTAGTAACCAACAAGACTAGACTTAACAACTGCCTCAATCTCATCTTTTGCAATAGTTTGAATTCAATTTACAGAATATAAGATTATATATATAGATTGGCAAAAATGTTTAGTGACATGTCTGTCAAATGTTGGAAGGGTAATCAAACTTACTATCATATGTGGTTCATTGTTTCTTGTATGAAAGCAAGAAAATATTGGATGAAAATACATACATGGTTAGAAAAGATTATTAAGTAAAGGGCCTCTCACATAGGCTGACGGATGCAAAAAGTATGTAAAAAGGACACAGCGGATGAGAAAATGTTCCATCCATTGTTATCCGCTCTCAAAAGTGCCAAAATTTGCATAAACAGAACGGACAACACAGAAAGGAACGGAGGGGGAGAAGGACGTAGCCAGGATGTAAAGCGGATGCTCCACGGAAGCCTAGCGGATGGAAGCGGATGGAAGCGGATGGCAAATCTGCAGGGCTTTCTGGGGAGCACAGCGAAGCGGACGCACAGCAGAAGGAACGGATGCAGAGTGGATGCCAAGTGGATACAGCGGATGCATCACGGAGCCTAGCAGATGCCTAAGCAGATGCAAAGCGTTCACTGCGCATGCAGGGAGGATGCATTGCATCAGCCCCGCGGATATAAAAGGATGCAGCTGGCAAGCAGGTCACCATTCAGAGGAAAGACCTGCTGCCAGACACATCTCCAGCCAACAACCATGGGAGAGAAGAGGAAGCCTGTGCCATCTGCTGCCAGCCCTGGCAAGAAGGACAAGGCCACCATCCCACCCCTGGCCCTGACTTTGCTTCTGCTGGGCTTCTGCTGGTGCTGCTCCTGGGCTGGGGCTTCTGCTGATCGGGCTGACTCTGCTGGTGCTGGGGCTTCTTTGCTGGTGCTGCTCCTGGTGCTGGTGCTTCTGCTGGTGCTTACTCTGCTGGTGCTGTCCTGGTGCTGTGCTTCTGCTGGTGCTTTATCTGCTGGTGCTGCTCCTGGTGCTGGTGCTTCTGCTGGTGCTTACTCTGCTGGTGCTGCTCCTGGTGCTGGTGCTTCTGCTGGTGCTTACTCTGCTGCTGGTGCTGCTCCTGGTCCTGCTGGTGCTCCTGGTCCTGCTGGTCCTGCTGGTCCTGCTGGTGCTGCTGGTGCTCCTGGTCCTGCTGGTGCTCCTGGTCCTGCTGGTGCTGCTTTTGCTGCTGCTGTTGTTGTTGCTGCTGCTGTTGGTGGTGGTGTGGCGGAGCAGCCCCTAGAACCTCAAAGCCCCTCTGATGAGGGCCCAGAAGGCCCTGCCAGAGGGAGGAAGAGGCATACGTGAGAACGGGAGAGGAGGCAATACTCCAATTGAAGAGAGAACATGAGGATGAGGTGCTTGAATGGCTGAGGGGAGAATGAGTACCTATGGCAGAAGGGACACAGGCTCTATCGAGACACCAAGAGGAAGCAGGTGGCTCGGAGAGAGAAGGCGGAGAGCCTGGGCTACACTTCGGAGGTCCTCCTCGGCTGGTGGAAGCACATGTACACCTGGTATGGGAAGCTGCACCTCAAGAAGTCTGGCCAGGCCACAGTCAAGCTCACCGACCAGAGACCTACGTGATGGCCAAGTGCAGCTTCTTGGAGGGTGAGATCCGCCACTGAGGAGCAGCTCCTCTGTCTACCTCTCTCTCAGGCAGCCCACAGAGAGCCAGTCCTCTTCTGGCCAAGAGTCAGCTCCTGTGTCCAGGCAGGTATCTGTGGAGCATCCCACGATGGAGACCCCCCCTGACAGCTGCACTCACCGTGGCGGAGCCGCGTGGAGGACCCCCCGATGCAGTGGGAGCAAGGAGAGGGCAACTGGCACACGAGAGACCAACCCACATCCACCCCCAGCTCCACCTCCACAGAAAGCAGGCAGAGAGGCAGACCGGAGGGGCAGAGCCACACTGTCCTGCTGGAGATCAGGGACACACATCAAAAGCAGCGTAGATCTCTCTCTCAGCTGGTACACACTGACATACCATCCTCAAAACCGCCAAGCCCTTCATCACCTACATCAAACCAGACCCTCATGGAACATGTCGGAATCACAGTACCAGGTGATAAAGGAGAGGATCACAGGTCTTCTGCACAACCCTCCAGGCCCAGCTGAACCCTCTCCGACCCAGTCCAGGTCTGCTCCTCCACCCCAGGTGATGTCAACTGCCCTTCCAAGGCTTTCACAAGCCCTCACCTACCAAGGCTACGGCTACCAGGAGCTCCAGCAGCACAGGCAGCCCTTCCCAGTCCAGGCACATGTTCATCGAATGCCACCGATGCCACTGATGTCACCGATGCCACCGATGCCACTCATGCCACAGATGCTACCCATGCCACAGATGGCACCTATGCACAGATGCCACCCATGCCACAGATGCCACCCACACCTCACCTCGCTCAGCTGCAGACGAGACAGCCCCACTACACTCCTCCTTCCTCCACCCCACAGCCAAGCCCGGCCTCAGAACATCTTCATCGGTCTTGCGGACTGACACCCCATGTCATGGAGGAAGGGCTCTCAACATTCACAGGACTGAGCCAGCTCTCTGAGAGCTTCTCCACACCACCTCCCCTGTTGTCCTCTTGGGGCCAGGTGCCCCAATGGTGCCTCAGACCAGCACTCCAACAGCAGCCACCTCCACATCACATGCGACTTCACCCCTGAGACTATGGGCACGCCTCAAGAGGACTGAGAAGAGTGCAGAGACTGGGTTGCTACCTGTTGATTTTATCTTTGCTTGGGACACTTTTCTTGGGTCATTTTGCTTTTTACATTTTGTTATTAATAAAGTTGATCTTTGCTTCACACACTTGGTTCAGTTCTTTTAGTCAATAAAATCTTTGTGGAAACTTGTAGAAATGGTTTAGGCCTTTGCATGCTTGTAGGATGGGTAAAGGTTAGCAGTGGGATGGGCAGGGATACCTGTGGGATGGGTAATAGCTGTGGGATGGGTTAGGATAGATGTGGGATGGGCAGGGATACCTGTGGATGGGTAATAGCTGTGGGATCGATCAACCTCCAGTGCAAGCATAGTGGGACTGTCATGTGTCCACCCTCCCAGGTGCCACACCAATGGCCCTTTATTATCAATAGCAATGTAATCCTTCATCAACACATTTCAACATAACACACAACTCTTTATTAAATGCCCTGTTCATTTTAGGGCCACTCAACATACATGGCACAATCTCATCAGTGTTATTGGGACAGGCTCAAGGAAGCATCCATTAACCATCTATCATCCTGTCTTGCCACTCCACTGCCCAGCTGGGGAGTTGCACCAGTTACTCATTAGTTGCGCTGCTTCTTCCCTTCACGTGAAGCTCTGTTGGGGCCTTGCACATCCTCAGTGTCTATCAAGTTTCGCCCTTGCCTCCATTCACCAGGCTCCATGTCCCCATTGCCTTGTTGGCTTGTCCATGAGCCTGTTTCTGCAACACTGGGTAGTGGGTGCGCATGAGATTGTGCAGGATGCAGCAAGCCTCCACGATGTTCCTCATGGTCTCTGGCGATGCTGCATGGTGGTGAGAAGTACCTGGAACCTGTTGGCCAGGATGCCAAAGGCATTCTCCACCACCCACCTTGCTGTGGACATCCTGTAGTTGAAGATCCTCTCTTCACGGGTGAGGCATCTGGAAGTGTAGGGCTTCATGAGGTAGGTTCTGAGGGATTAAGGCGTCTTCCCCCACGATGAAGTAGGGCACATCTTGCGTGTCGTTGGGCATGGGTTCTGGATCTGGGAAGCCCATGATGAGGTTGCATTCCAGCCTCTCCTTGAGGTGACTGCAATTGTATACTTGGGCATCTGAAGATGACCCGTTGCCTGAAGCATCGGTGTACATGAACTTGTAGTCAGCATCAATCATGGCGAAGAGGAGGATGCTGAAGAAGTAGTTGAAATAAGTGGACCCTGACTTGGCTGGAGCTTTGCAGGCCACGTGTTTCCCATCTATGGCTCCAATGGTGTGAGGGAAGTTCCACTTCTGATACCACTGCTCTGCAACTTTCTTCCAGCCTTCTTCAGTGGAGGGGCACTGGAGGAGCTCCTCCAGGTATTCTTCAATGATGGCCTGCACCACTTCTCTGACCACAATGCTGATGGCATTGTGTGGCACCCTCCAGGCGTACTGCATGCTCCTGTACGTGGTCCCGGAGGCCAGGTGGCTTAGAGTCAGTGCCACCTTCAGTCCAGGGTCCAGGCTGGGCTGGAAGTTGGTGTTTGCCTTGGTCAAACCTGGGTCTTAGCTGTTCCACAACGTCATCAATATATGGCTGGCGGCATCCTCATGAAGTGCTGGAATGCAGAAGAGTCTTCATTCTTCAGCTCCACCATCAGCTTGTTATACAGTCCGTACTCGGCTCTTCTCGTGATCCATCTTCGGACTCAGACACTTCTTGGCCTCCTTTTCTTTCCGTAGAACAGGTGAAAGAGCCTGTAGAGGGCTTCGCACTGTTGTAGAATGGTGGCGGCTACCAAAAGGAGTGTGTGACGATCCATGGTGGAGATGACTGGATGCTGTGGAAGAGCAAGAGCCAGATGAAGGCTAAAAGAGGTCTGCACCACAGGGCTGCTGGACTGAAAGTGAGATCCGAGTGATTTCTCCCTCTTTTTATATGAAATATAGGTTTTCCACTAGGTGTCCTTTTGCACCCTCTAGACATCCTGCAGACATCCTAAATATCCGAGATACGTCCCCTGTGCAAACGTTTTTTCCATTTCAATGCTTTATATCCGAGCTGCATCTGCTTTCATCCTTTCTACGTCCGTGCTACTAATGCTGTGTGTCCGTTCCATGTCCGTTTCGCTTCCTCCCTGTGTCCATTTTCCGCTGGAGCGGATGCAAGTTCCCGCGGATGCGCAGCGGATGCCTAGTGGATATGGTGGACGTGTAATGGATGATGACAGATGTATAACGGATGTTCCCCGTATGCGTAGCGGATGTAGAACGGACGTGTTGGATACTTTTTCCACACTCAAAAAGTTTTGTGCAGTTCAAACTTTTTGAGCGGATGAAATGTCAGTAGATGGATGCTGGATGGATAGAGAGTATGAAAAACAGAGGAGTGAGTACAGAACAGATGCATCGTGTTAACTTGGCAAGTGTTTCTCTCCATTTTACATCCTCTTTCCATCCGTTGGTGCTGTGTGACAGGGGCTTAACACAAAGACATGAAACCAGAAATATTTTTGTTGGGTATAATGCCAGAAGGATATAACAAAGGGACTGTATTTTTAATTTTTGTATCTATTGACAGCTTGAAGGATTGTATTGCACAACATTGGAAAAATGAGAACACCCCATCAGATGAGGATGTAATTCAGAAAATGCTAAACTGTGCAGAGATGGATATATTGTCATTAAAACTAAAATATAAAGAAGACATGGAATATAACTTAATATGGAATAGATTTTATGAGTGGTCAGAGGTAAGATGTAGAAATTGGGTGAAGAAGGTTATGTAAGGATTAAATACAAAGAAGGTTGACAATTAGAAACATGTTGAAATAAATAATAGAACTATAAATAAGTTAATACAACAAGCTCAGCTAAAATTATTTTGTCACACTATCACCATTGTTACTAGTATGTATGTTGATATTTCTGTTTATATTTTCTTTTTCATAAATGCCCTGACAATACTCAGGGGCATTTCATAAATGTCCTGATATGCCCTGACAATACACTGTATTCAAAATGTTTATGAATAAAAATAAAACAGATGTGGAAAAAAACAGATATTTAAAATAAATTTCAAAAATTATTTTTTATTCATCAAACTGAATTTAGCTTAAAATTAAATGCATGATAATGTTTAGCAGTTCATTATTTGTTTCTAGTTATTGAATTTGGAATTCATCCCTTCTAACCAAGGCTAGAAATGACATCAATAATTACCCTACCAAACTTACTTTTTAAAACAATTATTTGAAAAGGATAACAATATAGTTAAACCACTGTAAATGTCTGCTCACTATACAGGGGGAATATTCATGGCATTGCCAAACTAACTTGGATTCAAGGCTGCTTATTCTTCAGAAAAAATCAAAGAAAAAAGTGCTGTGTTATTTATAAAAATGTGACATTGGCTGGTAAGCTGTTTCCCCCTCTTTTTAAAGTAGGAACAAAGAGAGTTGATGATGCATTTTCTTTGAATGCTGTGAATAATGTGCATCACAATAGTTTTTTGATACAAAGAAAATTTGCTTAGATTAGAATAGCTTTCCATCAAAAATTTTTCAAAGAAATTCCAGAAAATTTAGAAACTTCAGATCATTGATACTATTATCAAAGTGTATATTTTAGATTATGCTTTCAGATCCCAGATGCAGAACAATCAATACCTCATTTCCGAATAACATACTAGAAATAATTATTTGTATTTCTGTTTGTGCTGCTTTGTGCACACCAGGAACTGAAAAATAAAAGAATGTGATTCATGCCCCCCTCTTATTTTTAGAGGAGGTGGGGGATGGTCCTGTAAACCTAATGAGAAATTGATTGTCTCTATTGAATGCAAGAATTAGGTAAACAAAATAACATTTTAACAAGTATTGAAGTGGAAAAATGTTGTGCAGGAATGTTGCTCACAAAGAAAAAACATAACACCAGAGAAAAAAGTATAATCCAGAAAAAAATTAAAAGGAAAGAAAAGATAACATAGTGATTGCTTAGGAAGATTATTATGCTATTTTTAATTAGATCACATAACAGAAGAAATTAATTGATGCAATAAATCACTTATTTCAATTGCTTTGAGACCAGTTCTTGCTGAATATATCTACCTCCTAAATTGCATTCTGTTTATGTAAAAAAATAAGACATTTTATACTAATTTTCCTATTATGAACATTTTCTTACTTATGACCTAAGAGCTTATTTAATTAAAATAATGAAAGAATATATATGATCATAAGTATACAAATTATTCAGAGTAGATCACTAAACTCCAAAATCATGCCAGTTTTATATCTTAAATGTTTGAGTTCTCTTTGTGAATAGCAATGCTCATCTGTTGAAAATAACAAAATAACTTAATAACAGAAGAGTCCATGACTACTGTGAACATTAAAAGATCTGAAATGCATAACAAAAATTGGAGAGATACAAATTGTTGGATAGCCATGTTTTGGTTCATGGATTCATTCCAAATGTAGTACTAAATGTACATAAAAAATACAAAGCAAACAATTTCTTATTTTCATTATCTTTAGCTCTAGCCATTAAAAACAGTGGGCTATTCGATGTGGTAGGTCTAACTGAATGGCTCCCAGTGCATTTCAGCATGACAGGGTTTGGTCTGAGTTAGTAAAATTCTTTCTGTACTAAAATCATGAAACTACTGATAGGCATTAAATCAAGAAACATATTTAGCCAGCCTGAGATTCACAGTTGATTATTGTGTACCCAGATGCTTAATGGAACACACATCTAAGCTGTCAATTGATTCTTTGTGCATTGCAGAATATTGCACTATGTCTACAACTACTAATTGCAGTTAAACATATACAGTACTTTGATTTTCACAACAGTAAAGGCAAGATAGCTTATCCATACTGGGACTTTAATGTAGATGGAGGAAGATCAATCTTATTGCCAATTTACTTTTTATTGAACACATATCCCTTTTGGGATATTTTATACCAGAAAAAAAGAATTTCCCACATAATTTCCCACTTTTCTTTCCCAAGAACACAATAAGCTATGGATCTAAAAAATGGTTTTAGAGATGGAAGGCTACTTTTAATAGTTTCTGGAGAAGTTAATGGTTGCAACAGTCAGGAATTGTATGGTGCCATGCTATGGTTAAGAATAGCAGCATTTGTTTCTGGGTTTAAAAAAAATGTTTTTGTTTTCAGCTGTGCTAAATCTGAATTGCAGACTAAAACTAAAATTATAATCAGGAAACTAAAATTTAGTGTTGCAATTTGAGAAGGCATTTGATATCACAGAGATGGAGTCTTTGGCAACATGCAAAAGTCTAGCCTATCCTTGGTTTAAAACAATCAACCTTAATCAAGAACTTCTCATTGCATCAGATTTATATTAAATCTCTGAAAATGTTTTATATTTACCAGACCACTTTAAAATGTAGAGTAGATTATCCTTGTCTCCTAAATTATGCCTTAAAATTTAACTCCTATGAAATCATTGGTGGATAAGAACAAAAGATAAAAACCATGAGATGATAAACGACAGGATATACCATTAGAGTCCTATCTCCTAGTGCAACATAAAATAAAATCTAATTACCTTGAGGGAAGAAAATACCCTCTCTGAACAGGATTGGCTTCCTGTTTGCTCTCAAGTCTCATCAGAAAGAAATATACAGCATATACTGTCATACCTAAAATGCAAGAAGTCTGTTCTAACAATTGCAATATTTACTTTTCCACATGCAATTGGACAATTGAGCAGAAAACATTCAAACTATATTAAAATAACTGACTTTTTTAAATTTTATTTTCAGGGTCAGATAAAGGAAAGGAATCAACTGAGTAACAGAAATAAATAAATACAGAACAGGGAGGGAAACTTCCCATTTTTTCATATCTTTGTAGTTAGATTGTCAAATATTGACAAATATGATGTTTTACTATCCATTTTGTACTTTAAATTGTCCATGATCTTTAGTTAATAACTTACCATTTTTAAAAAAGAAGCAAACTATACAATTTTCTTAAATATAAACATACCCAATTTTCTTAAATAGCAGCTGTAATACTCACCCACCCATCACCCATATGAATGAATTCATATACATTTGCATTTGTAGTCTAGCAAAAGCCATAGAGTTTCAAATTTAACTGCCTGCTGTTCTTGAACTTTAAGAATATTTTTTTTTAGATGCTTGATTATTATTATAGAAGGCTTCTCTGATCCCAGTGCGGATTTTATGTTCTTCATTGTAGAATTTATGTTTTTTGGAAGAAAGTTTGTCCTTTTTGTTGCAAGTGCTCACTGTTTATTATTATGACTAGATTAAAATCATCCTTCTCTCCCACTCGGGCTATCTCCCATCAAAAAGATGTTCCTTCTTCTAATAAAGTTGATAGGACACGGCCCAGGAAAATGTGGCACACTGAGTAGAATTAATTTACTTCTTGACTGTCATCTTTCATGTCAAAAATATGTCAATAAAAGCTTCTAATTCTTCTTTTCTTCTTGCAGCTTTTATAAATCTCAACAGAATGCAAAATATGTTACAGTTTAACCTAAGGTATAAAGCACATATCTCAGCAGTTAACTGTAAGAGAACACTTAAAGACAGATCTTGCTCACCAGTTTAATGAATACAAAAGAATAAAGTGTGGGTTGGCTGATTTGATCAATATACTAGTGTTATTTTGAGAATCTCACAATGTTTTTGCCAAAGCTGATCTGATTCACCTGTTAAAGACTTTCTATCAAGCTTCTACTAACTTTTAAGAGAAAATCTTCAGCATAAATTCTGATATTTGACTGGGAGTTGGTCCTCACAGCTGAATGGGGACATCTTCACATTAAGTCCATTCATTTATTTTTCAAAGCCTTTTGGATCTCTTTTAGCTCATTGGCTTGGAAGCTCCATCACTTCTGTTACTTTATTCTGTCTCATTAGTTGAGCTCTAATGATGAATTCATGGCAGAAGTCAAGTTTCAACCTCCATTTTATAATTTGGTAAAGTAAGATATGCTACAAAATACTGGTTTTTGATCTCAGTAATGTGGTTTTTATAATCTTACATCCGACAAGCATTATTACTAGATGATTTTCCTCAAGTGAGCTTTCCCATATTTACCATAATTTTTCTAAACATAAGGTTTTGGCATTTCTGAGGGTTCAGAAAAATCTTGGCCTGTTGTGGTCTGCTGGTGGCCTGTGGAGCTGGCAGCAGAGTCGTACAGTAGGGAGGAATATGGGCCAGTCCTGGAGTCTGGGGAAGGCTCAGACAAGGAATCTGCATCAGACACAGAGATGGGGCCAAGGTCATCTGAGAGTTATGTACAGACTTCGAAGCCTGCAGAATCTGACATCAGCAAGGCAGAGAAACAGGGAGCCAGTTCCCAGTGCATGCTTGTGCAGAGCTGTCAGAAGGCAAGAACAGTTAAGACAAAAGGGGCAACTTGAGGGTAAGGCTTGGAGATGATTGGTCCCTCTCATAAGACATAAGGGAGGAGCAAAGGGACATGAGCCTTTGCAGGAAGCAACTTTGTTCTTTGTGGTCAGTTTAAAATTTGAAGTTCCATGTTGACTTTGTGCTCCATTTGGACTTCTACAACTAATTGGCAATGTAGTTGTTGGCAGCATTTCAAGGGAAATAAAGTAGGTACTTATCAGCCTTATCCTGAAAGACTGTGGCAGACTTCTGTTGGACTATTTATAAACTGTTTGGGACTCATTATAGGCTGTGAATGTATATAATTCACAGCCATTGAAATAAACAACATGTGATTGTTACTGTCTTAGGAAGCCTTGATCAGAACATGGCCTAGCATGATGATGCCTCCATATCTGTTGAGATATGCCAGTATTACTTTCTTTGGTCATCAAGCTTTGGGACTTTGTTTCATCCTTTGAGGACATCTTCAGGAAAACATGACCTAGGTGCTATTATTGCTATAAATTTAATCATAGCCTACTTCGAAACAGCAAAAATATAAACACGTTTTTTAAAAAGAGAGAAATAATGTGAATTTGAAATATCTTGTTCTATTATATGAAATTTAGCACATTTTATCCTTTTTCCCATACAGTGCAAGTCTACCTGAAAAATTCACTTATTTTCTTAAAAAGTCAAATATCTGCCATGCATTTCTGAAATTGTTTCCATTCTTGTTATAGATTCTAAGCAGAAGTATGGACTGATCACCTCAATAAAGAAGAATTATCAGACACTTTATCCTTTCATATTGTTCAGAAACTTGTATCTAGTGCCAGTGCTTTTCGTGAATATAATCCTCAATTAAACAAAATTCAACATCAACAAGTTTTTGAAGAAAATAAAGAAAAGTGTTTCAGAAAAAATCAGCAATTTGTATATATAATATGTATTATTATTATTATTATTATTATTATTATTATTATTATTATTACTACTACTACTACTACTACTATTACTACTACTACTACTACTACTACTATTGAGTATTTTTCCTTCTTTTTACCAAAAGATTTTAGGCATGATTGACCATGACAATTTTTCTAGGGACAATATATTGTGAAGGTATTATACTTGTTCTTTGCTGACTGTCAGTTGTCTACAATCCCAGTTAAGATGCATAATTTGCATGCAAATATGAGATCTATAAGATTTACATCTATCTTTGTATATGCTTAAAATAATGATTGGTTATTTTCTCCTTTACATCTATAAATAGGTTGAAATACGTACATTCCATTTCAATGAAAAGCTTTGTGTTTCAGAAGCAAAATGTTCTGCCTCAGTTCTGCACACATTGAGAAGCCACTTGTCTCAAGCAAATCAGAACAGCCTTTCTGCTGTTTAAGAGTAGAGTCGTGGGTCACTTTATTAATGTAGTTTCATTAGAAAAATCAAATTGAGCCTTTATCTAAGCAAAATGTTGGGATATTGTCAGATCTTGCTTACTATTTTTGCTCTGGCTTTAGTATGTTATAATTTATGATTTCATGTTTATATTACATTCTGTACTTAAACTATTACAATTCTATTAATTTAAGATAATGTAATCATTCCATTTTTAATTGTGATTCTATACTTTACTTGAAATTACTTTGATTATACTGAAATTTAATATTATTTTATATGATAAATGCATGCACATGTATTTCCTTTTACATAAAGTACTTCAAACAGAATAATTGAAAATGACCAAAGTAAGATAAGACAAATAAATATGAAAGGATTTAGATATAATTCCATCAATCATATTGATTATTTATAATCCACTTTGTATGTAGAGAAATAATTTTGATTAAAAGCCTTTTTGTGACTGATTCCAAGTTTCCAAGACGCCTTGCTTCTGATCAATTATTAACCTCAGAGCAATCAGAAAAATTGAGTTGGAAGGACCTTGGAAGGTTTCTAGTTCAACTCCCAGGGGATGATTCTGGATAAATGGCTGTCCAATATCTTCTTTAAAATAGCCAGTGATGGAGCATAGACAACTTCTGGAAGCAAGTCATTCCACTGAATAATTGTTTTCACTGTCAGGAAATTTCACCTTATTTCTAAGTTGGATTTCTTTTTGATAAGTTTCCATCCTGCTCTCAAATGCTTTGGAAACTAGGTTAACCCCCTCTCCTTTGTGACAAATCCTCAAACATGTGGAAGACTGCTTTTGTCACATTCTGTTGTTCAGCATTAATAAACCTCAGACAACACAGTTCAGGTTGAAGCATTTATCCTTGAAAATGTGAAAGCTGGCACAAAGTGACCACCAAGCAAAGAAGCAAAACAAAGTCAGCGCTAACTGAAGTTTATCCCTTCACCCTTAAGTATGTGTGTTTATCCCACCCTCTGGCATTCCCACTCCTGTGTCCACCCACATTTAGTCCAGCAGAATTTTCAATGCTCACCTGACCCACCCACCCCAGCTTCCGATTGCCAATGCTCAGCTGTTTTGTCTGGACTCTGCTTCTCAACTGATTGCAGGCTCTTTGCTTGCCAGCTGACTGCTCATGTGGTGATGGTGGATCCTCCCCTCCCTGAATGGTAGCCCTGGGATGGCTGGCTCGGGGCTGGCCATTTTAGGCCTGACAGCTATCATGTCACCATTAGTGTTTCTACTGATTAACTAGACATCCCCAGTTATTGCAACTGTTCATTGCATGCCTCCAGTGCCCTTAGTGATCTTTGTTGCTTTTCTCTGCATTCTTTCTAGAGTTTCAACATCTTTTCTATAAAGTGGTGATCAAAAATAGATACAATTTTCCAATATTCTAAGTTATGTGATCCAATTCCGATGGAATAAATATAGTCTTGAGAGGTCCTTTGTGTTCTCTGATCTTGGTTGTTTTCTTGCAGATGTGTCATTACCCAAATTAGGTAACATCATCAGTGCTTAGTCTGGGTTATGAAATGTTTGCAACAAAACAACCAAGCTCAAACAGCAGCAAAAACTTCTGATTTCAAGCCTGAGCTACAAATATTCTACTTTATTCACTGTCTTTTAAGTATGTTCATTAATTAGTGTTCATAGATCTTAAAATATTTACTAACAATTATTTTTATGTGTGCTTCATCACTGCAAACACTTATATAATATATTTTTAATGTATAATGTGGCTTGTAGTTTAGGATGGTCTGCAAACTACTCCTCTCAGTTACCGTAAATAAAGTATAATAATAATTTCAAAACAAAAAGTACATGAAATAATATATGATATATATATGTAATATTTGTATGATATACTACATTATAATTAATATGTTATATAACCATGTGATGGTTTAAAGACACTGAGCTTGTTAGCTGGAAAGCTGACAGCCTGGGTTCAAGACTGGAGCTCCCATTACCTGCCCCAGCTCCTGCCCACCTAGCAGTTTGAAAGCATGCAAATACAAGTAGATTAATAGGTACTATTTTGATAGGAAGGTAACAGCATTCTGTGCACCTTTGGCATGTAGCCATGCTGGCCACATGACCATAGAAATTGTCTTTAGATAATACTAGCTTTTCTGGCCAAGAAATGGAAATAAGCACTGTGTACTAGAATTGTACATAACTGACAGGGAAGCTTTTACCTTTATGAAAACTATATACCTTCATATCATACATATTTAAGGTTTACATGTATGATACTATATTGACTTTTTACACAAAAATAGACTCTTCTTTTCATTAAAAATAATGCAAAGAAAATAGGAGTCCATGGTTTATTTTATAGTCTTGAAGCAATGGCAGACAGTTTTTAAATATGCCAAATCTCAATATCTGCAGAGTTACTTCAGCAGGTACACTTTTCAAATCATACTTGATCCTTCTTGGCCATTACCTTCTCCTTCTATGTTTCTATTTGATATTTTATTTTCTCAGATTTTATCTGTTGAAGAAGGTTATTAAAATGTGTGTAACCACAGGGAAAAAAAACAATTAACTGTTGTATTTAATTATAGATTCCTGTATTTTATTTTAAAATATTTTTATGCATGAAGTTTAATTAAGAAGACCTTAATGCCCCTGGGCTTTAATTAACCTTAATGTAATAGTATGCACTCTCAGTATGGTACCTAAGTTTTTTCTGCAGGAGACAGTATCTTCTTGATTAAACTAGTCTGCAATTAGGAAATGCATTGGCAAAAATAATCTGATTGCCAAAATACTTCTGTATATTAAACTAATATGGTAATATGATTTCATCTCTACAAGGCAAAGAAAACTGTCCCTTTCTGTAATTCTAACCTGAATATGACATGCCTGTGTTTCCTTTCCCTTCTTAGCTTTTAAAAAAAAAAAAAAAAGCTGTGATGTCTATTCTGGATTTTCCTTCTACCAGGATGTGGTGAAACTTAATTAGCAATAGGTGATATGATTTTTGGAACAACTTCACATAGCAGACTTCTTTGCTTTAATGTTTCATGACTATATAACTATTTAGGGTTCTTACATAGTCAGCAGACAAAGATCTAGTCTTACCCTCTATCTCTCTCACATATTAATTCTGGTTTTGTATGTTTATATTAGTCACGGCCTAAAGAAGATGACCAGGCTGAGCCTGAGGGAGAGAGTCAAATGAGTTATCAGGCTCAAGTTCCTTCATACCCACAAGAGATCTAAGTCCAACCCATCTTAAATTCCATTGGCTTTTATCAACCACCAATTTGCTTTGACCATTAGTAGTTCAGATTTTTGTAGAGCTTGCAATAAACCTTTATATACATTTTAAACTACATGAACATCCTATGCTTAACACAGACTCTTTCACATAATATTTTACCCAACATCCTTCTTATTCCTTTCATTAGTATCATCCTAATGGAAACTTCTACAGTACTTGGTAATATATCTGAATTTTGATCACATGACCATGGGAATGGTGCAATGGTCATAAGTGTGAAAAATAGTCATAAGTCACTTTTTTCAGTGCTGTTTTAACTTTGAATAGTCATTAAATGAACTGTTGTAAGTCGAGGATTACTGATATAATTTGACAATATCTCCAAAGGTTTGACTAATGATAGGTATACAAAGCAAACTTCAGCACTTTGTATTATCAATATCCATGTACAAAAATCATGGACAATGGTCTATATGAGTTGCATAGAAAGTACCATGGGACACAGATATAATATAAGCACATAATCAAAATGATTTCTGAATATATTCCTAGTCTTCCTTGAGAATCTATTTGTTCATATTTAGACATAAACCAGCAATATTTATTTTGTTGAACTTGATTTCTTTCAGGTTATTTTTTGTTATCATTGTTTTCTCAATTTCTGATGAACATTTTCACTTCTCCCTAGTTTCTCATTTTGGTTTTGGGAGAACATCTCACTCTCCTCAGTCATGAATAAATGTATTTGTGCTGGCTTCTAAATAAGTTATGTACTGAAAATAATGTGGATGTCCCGAGGGAAACACTATCATTTGAGCAGTATTGGTGAGAGAGCAGGAATTATGAAGGGTTTTTTGGGGGGTGGGAGGGTTGCTCTGTTTATTGAATGCTGGAATAAAATTAACGATGATAAAATTAGTTGCTTAATATCAATGACTACGTTAATTTGTTTACTACATTCCATTATAGTTTTGATGTGTCAAAAACATTAATTGCATGAAAATATCTTTCAGTGCATGCAGATAATCATTTTTTTTCTGATTAAAATCCTAGGACTCCATGTAATTATGAAAAAAGTGCTCTAAACTTTCTTAGTATCTCAATATAATTAGAATTCCCAAGCCATAAAAAGTGTGCATTATTGCACATCTCAGCTGTCCTAAAAATATACAGAATAAACCATTGCACCAAAGGGCTTCATTTAGTGGGCTCTTGTTTACATAGAAAAATCTATTTTCAATTATGCTCAGTCAGAGTCTCTGGTAAAATGCAGTTTTAACATTTCAACTGCCCTTCTATGAAACTATACATATTTTTCATTTTCTCTCTTGGTAAGAAACTTTTTGAAATATTCCCAAAACTACCAACCCATTATCTCCCCATCACCAAATAAATGAATTATTTGACTGTGGTTAAAATATCTTAAAATGTGCCAAGAATCTTCTGTCCACCAGTTAGTGTACATTTGTTGCTTCTATAATCCTATGTGAAAATGATAAAACAACCTTGAAACCATTTTGTTTGTGAGCCTTCATTTTCTGACCCTCTTTTTATATTATTTCTAAATGTTTTAGGTTTAGTATCTGAGAATTAGCTGCTGTCTACTGCTTGCTCTACTATCTTCATATCCTTCCTATGCATTGTTTGATTTCACTAATCTCCTGAAAAGATCTATTGGAGATTCCAGATTGTATAGAGGCAGGTTAAGCCCATGTCACACTGGCCAACGGATGCAAAAAGGACACAGCGGACGAGCAAAATGTTCCGTCCGTTCTTATCCGCTCTCAAAAGGGGCAAAAATTTGCATAACTGGAGCGGATAACACGGACGGGGGGAGGACGCAGGGCGGATCGGCGGATGGAAAGAGGATGCAGAATGGAGCCCAGCAGATGGGGATGGAGCAGATGGGAGCAGATTGGCGCAACCGCAGGGCTTCTGGGGGGCCTCAGCGAAGCGGACGCGGAACGGATACAGGCGGATGCATAACAGATGAAAGCGGATGCAGAGCGGAAGCCTAGCGGATGCCACAGCGGGAAGTGCCTAACGGATGCCTGGCGTTTAATTGCACTTGCGGGGGGGATGCATTGCGCAAGCCCCCCGATAATAACGGAAGCAGCTTCGGAAGCAGGTCGCCTTCAGAGGAAAGACCTGCTGCCGGACGGATGGGCTGCCTTGCCTGCCCTGCCTGCATGTCTGCCTGCCAGCCTTGCTGCCAGCCTTGCTGCCAGCCTGCCTGCCAGTCTTGCTGCCAGCCTCCCTGCAAGCCTGCTGCCAAGCCAGTCTGCCTTGCCAGCCTTGCTGTCGTGCCTTCCTGCAGCCTTGGTTCCATGTCTCCTGCAGCCATTTGGTGCCTGCACTGCAGCCTCCAGGCAGCTTCCCGTGCCAGCCCTTGGGCCTGCCCGCGCCTTTCTGCCAAGCCTTGGTTCCTGCATCTCCCTGCCAGCCAGCAAACCCCACAACCATTGTTGGAAGCACCAGCAAGCGCTCAGCCATCTGCTGCCAGCCCTGGCAGAGGGACAGGCTTACCATCCCGCCCCGGCCCTCACTCTGGCTCTCCTGCTGGGGCTTTTGCAGACGGGCTCAGCTCTTCTGGGGCTTGGGCTTCTGCTGCTTCTGCTTCCTGGAGGAAGCTGATGACAAGCACTCCACACCAGCCACCTCCACAGGTAGCTGCACCCCTTCACCCTGAGACTGAATGCCGACCAAGAGGAGTGCCACCAGGACTCTTTTTGTTCTTATAGCTTGTTGTTAATAAGTTTTATCTGTTGATTCACACACTTGCTTTCATTTCTTTTTTTTAATTAAATCTTGGTGGAAAATTTCAGAAATGAGTTTAAGCCCTTGCATGCTTGTGGGGGATGGGTTAAGATAGCAGCTGGGGTGGCAGGGATATCTGAGGGAATGAGCAGGTATACCTTTGGGAATGGTATTGAGCTGTGGGATAGGTAAACCTCCAGCGCAAGCATAGTGGTGCGTTATAGTCCACACCTCCAGGTGCCCACTATGGCCCTTCCAATATCAATTAATAATGTAGTACTAATTATCCACACATGTCAAACATAAGCACAACTCTTTATTAAAATGCCCTTGTTCATTGTAGGCCCAACCCAACAACATGAGGCCCAATCTCATCCGAGTGATGAAGGACAGGCTGAGAAAGCATCCATTCAAGCATTTACCATTCCTGTCTTAGCCATATCCACCGCTCCAAGTGTAGGAGTTGCACCAGTGTTTCAGGAGTGCGCTTGCTCTTCGCCTCACGTGAGGCTTCTGTTTGGCCTTGCACATCCTCAGTGATCGATCAAGTTTGCCCTTGCCTCCATTCCCAGCTTTTCAATGTCCCCATTGCACTTGTTGACGGTCCACAAGCCTGTTCTGAAGACTGTAGCGGAGTAGGGATAGTGCGCGATGGAGATTGTGCAGGATGCAGCAAGCTGTCCACAAATCCTCCTCAAGGTCTCTGGGTGATGCTGCGCATCGTTGTGAGAAGTACCGTGGACCTGTTGGCCAGATGGACAAGGCGTTCGTCCACACCCGACTTGCCTGAACAGCCGTAGTTGAAGATTCCTCTCACTTCACGGGTGATGGTATTTTGCGAGCGTGTAGGCGTTCGATGAGGTAGTTGTGGAGGGAAGAAGGCATCATCCCCAAGATGAAAGTAGGGCACATCTGCGTGTCGTTGGAAGTGGGATCTTGGAATCTCGAAGCCACACCATGAGGTTGCTTTCCAAGCCCCTCTTGAGGGTGACTTGGCGTTGTATACCTGGGCATCTGAAGATGAGCCATTGCCTGAAGCATCATGTACATAAATTGTAGTTCACATCGGACCATTGGCGAAGAGGATTGATGCTGACAGAAGCCTTGCAGTTTGTGATAAGTGGCGACCCTGACTTGGCTGGTCTTGCAGGCACGTGCTTGCCATTGATGCTCTCAACGGATTGGGGGAAGTTCCACCTCTGATACCACTGCTCTGCAACTTTCTCCATCCTTCTTCAGTGAGAGGGCACTGGAGGACTCCTCCTATATTCTTCGATGATGGCCTGCACCACTCTCTGACCACAAAGCTGATGGTGCTGGGTGGCACCTCCAGCCGACTGCATGCCTCCTGTAGGTGTGTCCCTAGGCCAGGTGGCGCAGATGAGTGCCCACGCTTTGAGCCCAGGTTCCAGGCTTGGCGGGAAGTTGGGTTTTTTCTTGGTCAACCTGGTGTGTCAGGCGCTGCACAAACTTCATCAAACATGGCTGAGCTCTCATAAGTTCTGGAACGCCCGAGTTGTCTTCGGCTCCTGAGCTCCACATCAGTTTGTTGTAACAGTCCCATCTCTGCTCTTCTGCGAACCATCTTTGACCCAGACTTTTTTTGGGTGGCTCCCTTTTCTTCCCGTAGTAGAGCTTCACAGAGCCTGTAGATTGTTTCGCACTGTTAGCAGAAGGGAGGTGGCTGCCGAAAGGACTTTGTCACGATCCACGGTGGACATGAACTGGATGCTTGGAAAGAGGAGAGTCAAATAAAGGCTCCAGAGGTCTGCTAGGTTGGCTGTTGGTCTGAAAGTGAGATGCAGACGAGTGCTCGCCTTTTTATAGTCAGCTATAGAGTGTCCCTTTGGCATTCCTACTAGGCATCCTCTAGGCATCCTCTATGGCATCTGTTGACATCCTTGAATATCCGAGATAGGTCCCTCTGTAAACATTTTTTTCATTTTGTTAAACGCTTTGTTTCCTCTTGACATCATCTGCAATCCGTTCTCGCATCTGTTCCGCGTCCGTTTCCGCTTTCTCCCTGCGATTCCGGGCAGATGCGAGGTTGCACGGATGCCGCAAGCGATGCCTGGGGATATGCCGATGACATGACAGATGCGTAGGGATGCGTAGCGATGCAGAACGACGAACTGGCATACATTTCCACGCAAAAGTTTTAGGCACCCAAAATTTCAGAGCGGATGAAAACGTTCAATAGACGGATGCTTGGACGGATAGGAGGAAGCCAAACCGGAGGCAGTGAGTACATCGCGTTTTCCAATGGATGGCAAGGTTTTTTGTCTGTTTTACATCCTCTTTGCATCCGTTGGTTCGGTGTGACAGGGGCTTTACAGTATTTATTTCATTGGAAATGGTACCCTTTGTCTGAAGCTACTTGGGTAAAAAGTTGGGATATCAAAACAGATAAGTTTGTAAATGAATTTCATGAGCCAAAAGGTCCTCCTGTGGGGAGGGATGTGGTTAATTTGGGTGATGGAAGTAGATTAACCCTTTAATTTTTGTTGGTGTTTTCTTTTTCTAGGAAGTGATTTTCTGTGGGGGGAAGTCTGTCAGCCTTGGAAGCCATATTTTATTTAGAAGCTTTGAGGCTGACACATTTAGTGCCTGAGAATTTGGGAGGAGGGATTTCATAAGAATTGGAAGAGTAGACTCAACAACATTCTTCTCATAGAGTCAAGGACAGTTGCCCTATCCCTAGAGAGGAGTGACTGAAGGAATGTCTCCAGTTGGGACGATGTTTGATTGGATGCAGGGGTTGGGCTTTTGATTTTTAATTAGGAAGGGAAAACCTGGAACTCTCAGATTCAGGTTTTCCCAGATGTGCCAATATGACTTCTTCAATCATTTTTTTACTTGAATAAACTTGTTTTTGAGTGCTGAATGAAATGTGGAGCTTCATTGGAATTCTGACTCTTCCTCTGCATTTCTTGCTTTCACTAATCTCCTGAAAAGATCTGATGGGAAGCTACACTGTACTTAAATTTCAATGGAACTTGAAAATTACATCTCTGCAACCCAGAATCTGCAACTCTGGATGGCCTATAATATTATATTATGAATTATATAATAAATTATATAATATTATAATGATATAATATTAATATTATAATATTATAATATGAAAATTATAATTTTCATATTCAATTTACTGTTAGGATTTTTTCAGTTCTACACTGCAAGCAGAGGAAGGCCAAATAATGTGGGATTTACATGGTTGCCTCTAGCATGTGAACAAACTCCCATTCAGATATTGCACATCTTTAGAAGGGCTGTCAAAATTGTTCCAGTGCATTTTGAAGCAAATTTGAATAAGTATGCTTGATATTTATAGAATGTGAGGTGCTAGCCAAGTTTAAATGTAATGCTTACCTGAATTTTACAAATTTCTGCAGTATTTTGACATTTGGGATTTTTAGCCTTTTTATGGATTGTGATGGCATAGAATCATAAAATTGGAAAAATATATAGATATTTATAACAAAATCAAACATGTATTAATCTACAGCTTACTTGATATGATTTGATTGCTTATTAGTAACCTATGACTAACACTAAATGTTGTATCTTTTTATTCTTGATGAATATATTTTATTTTTTCTTTATGTACACTGAGAGCGTATGCACCAAAGACAAATTGGCCAATAAAGATTTCTATTCTATTCTATTCTATTCTATTCTATTCTATTCTATTCTATTCTATTCTATTCTACTNTTCTACTCTACTCTACTCTACTCTACTCTACTCTACTCTACTCTACTCTATTCTGACAACCAGAATGCAAGGCTTTATTTTCTTCACTAGTCTCACTTCCTTTCAGTCTCACTCCCTTTTTAAACAAAACTGTTATTTCTTTAACTATTTACATACCTACCTATTGATAAATGATAAACTGTTATTACACAATTTACTAGGAAAAGTCTTTTCTCCAAACTCATAATCAGGATTAATTGGAAACAAGCTAAGAAGTATGTCATATAAAAGATTAACCAATGTATTGCCACAAAATGTATTTAATAGTTAAAAGGTTAAAAACTTTGTAAAATGTACATTTCATTGCATATAAATGTAAAAAATGAATGTGAATTAAATGCAACCTTAGAGGATATTCTGTGATTATTTGAGTTTTACAACATATCTGAGAATGCTAAGAATTCTAAAAGTATTTGCCTTTCAAAATTCTTTTGTAGAAATTGCTGTTCATAAGCTTAATTTATTATTCTCCCCACCCTCTTTTCATTTAGATAATATCCCCCAGCAGTTGAGAGGCAGCAGAGATTAGCAAAGTTAGATAAATACAGGTTGAAAATCTGTAAGCCTTTGTTATTTTGTTCTCTCTCAATATAGTTTGAAGGTAAATCCCTTCAGTATTTCTTTACTATTAACTGTTGAGAGAGAGATTTCAGGATTTTCAGCTCAGGAAAAATTGATTGGTGAATCAAAATCTGTGGCTGACCTTTTTAATATTTAATATATCTTCCCTAGCAGCTAAATAGTTCTGCATATGTTCATTAAGTGCTACATAATATTTGTTACACATGGCATAAAGATTGCACTTAATTAACCATTTTCTGATTTATCCTTGCTTCTGAACTATGTATCACTTGTACATCATAATGTTATTTGATTAAGATTATCTGATTTTTTATTATTTTTGAAAGGTGTGCAGCAGCTGCCAAAAAAAGCCAAGACAGTTCTGGGCTGCATAAACAGAGGGAAAGAATCAAGATCATGTGAATGTTAATACCACTTTATAATCCCTTAGTAAGGCCACACTTGAAATACTGCATCCAGTTTTGGTTACCACAATATAAAAAAGATGTTGAGACTCTAGAAAGAGTGCAGAGCAACAGAGATGATTAGGGCACTGGAGGCTAAAACATATGAAAACAGTTGCTGGAATTGGGTATATCTGGTTTGATGAACAAAAGGACTGGGGTGACATGATAACAGTGTTCCAATATCTCAGGGGCTGCCACACTGAAGAGGGAATCAAGCTATTCTTCAAAGTATAGCACCTGAGGGCAGGACAAGAAGCAATGGGTAGAAACTAATCAAGGAGAAAAACAACTTAGAACTAAGGAGAAATTTTTCCTGACAGTTAGAACAATTAATCAGTGGAACAACTTGCCTCCAGAAGTTCTGAATGCTGCAACACTGAATGTTTTTAAGAAGAGATTTGATAACCATTTGTTTGAAGTGATGTAGTGCCACCTAAGCAGGGGTTTGGACTAGAAGACATCCAAAGTCCCTTTCAACACTGTTATTCTCTTCTCTTTTAATAAATACAGAGCCAGTATTTTGTTGACTTTTACAAAATCACTTAGAAAAGACTCTAAAAGGAGTTCCTAGCACTAAACTGGTTCAAATTGAAAGATTATATAGAATCTCTTTCTGGCCATCTCTAATCCAGAAAATACACTTATATGATTTTTTCTTTTGTCCCAAATAGCAATAGCAGTTAGACTTATATACTGCTTCACAGTGATTTACAGTTCTCTCTAAATGGTTTACAGAATCAGCATATTGTTCTTAACAATCTGAGTTCTCATTTTACTGTCCTTGAAAGATGAAAGACTGAGTCAATTTAAGCCGGTTGAAAATCAAACGGCTGAAACTTGTGACTATGACTGTAACTTTGGATGTTAAACTGGTTGTTACATCCAATTTTCCCAGTGATGTCAGTACATCATTGGAAGGCTTTCAACAGTCTTCAGAAACTTGGGATACAACTGAAACTACCACACCTCAGTTATTGCCCGGGCTGCTCTATGATATGACTTTTAAAATATGTACTGTTCAAAAAACAACAAAAATATTGTGTACAGATGCCAATTTTGACTCACAAGAACTGATATGATCATCTTTTGATGGGTAAAGAATAAGTGGTGTATGCAAATACTGTTGCTGTTGTTCCACTTAATAAACATTTATCAAATAGTTTATAAAGGAATAGCCCAACTTCAAAGTAAGCATGTATGACATTGTAACAAAAAAGGATGCTTTTTGTTACAGTGGGATAACTTTTATCCATTGAAAGTATCAATCTCATGAATTTTTATATATATCATTTCTACATGCTTAACCCAGTGTATCACAGTAAGAGATATCTACCAAAATGGATGTGACAAATACAAAGACAAATGAAAGCAACATGAACTGTTTATGCCATTCAGAAATAGCTTATGGCAATTTTATGGATATTATATTATGTCTCTTTCATTATTCATCTCTGTCTCTGTCTCTGTCTCTGTCTCTGTCTCTGTCTCTGTCTCTGTCTCTCTCTCTCTCTCTCTCTCTCTCTCTCTCCCTCCCTCCCTCCCCTCCTCCTCCCCCTCCCCTTCTTTTTCTCACAATATACTTGTACACATATACTAGCTTAAGTTATTTATTTATGGCAAACTAAGCAGAAATCAGTACTTGGCACCCTTTGTAAAGATTACAACAATTTTTGCTGCTGGCATTAGACTGAGGCATATAGCCCAGTTTCCCATCTGCAAACCGGATTTGTAACAATTTATTCATATGAAAGACTTTATTGTATAGCCTAGTACAGTCACAGCTGTCAGTGGAGACTGGAATACTAACTTCTCTACATTTTTAAACAATACATTATGCTGGGTTCCATTGATAAATTCAGATTCTGGCTTTTTTCCTTTTAGTAATTTCTGCAAATTTGTGGTTGGGTTTTTCATTATTACTGCAAATATGTATTAATTATAAAAATTAATGAATTATAAAAAACTAAAAGGATTATAAAATACACCTCTCCCAAATTTTATACATGTAGGTACATCTGTATATGCAAACGTATACATACTTATAAAATCACTCAATATAACATTTTCTTCCTGATCTATAAAATATACAGCACCTCCCACAAATCTTTCCCTACAACATCTTTAAAAAAACATCTTTTAAGAATGACTTTCATCTGCACTTTAAAAAAAAGAAAGAAAGAAAAAGAGAATTTAAGAATTCACTGTATTTTTCTAAATGGCTTCTGATTTCCTATCGAAGACATGCAAATGAACTCCTTTTTAGTTTTTTTTCCTGATTTCTCAATGTCCATCAATATTTCAGATAAAGATGTTGTGTATTTATCATGCATGTTCCTCACAGTCCTCTTCTAAAAAGAAATGTTCATAGGTCTATATAGATAGCCATCACATATATAGTGGCAAATAAAAATGCCCATTCTTTCCTCAGTCTTATTCATTTCAGAGGAAGCACTATTATCTTCAGCCCCAGTTCAGTTTAATTAAAATTAAAGCATTTCCTCACAGATGGCTGGCTAGTTTTGCTTCAATGGATCCAATGAAGGAAAGCCCACCAACTTTCTAAATAACTGGTTATGCTATTACAGTTATTTAGTTCATTGGAATCCATCTTTCTGTAACTTAGGTCTATTATTTCATAAAGATATTTAACACTTACAATATCTTCTTAATAACTTGAGAGTTATCTGATCACTTGCAGTAGCCTTCTGTGAATTCTCCAGATTGTCTAAATCCACATTAAACTATTGTGTCTAGAATTTGATATGAACTTGATGCAAGGCATAATCCATGCATAACAAAGGAGAAATATCAGTAGTCAAGACCTAAAAACTCTGCTTCTCTTGCTCAAGGCCTCATTAAGACTTTTGTTAAATCCTCCAAGGATAAAATAAGAACATCAAGAAGAAGAATAACAATTTGTGTGTGTGTATGTATATACACACACATATACATATATGGTTATAGAAGTTCTGTTTTACTTTTACTTTTCATATTTTTGTTGTTTAAAACTTAAAACACTTTCAGTGTTTTCAGTCTTTCAGTGCCTATTGTGCCTAATGTACGATGGTTTTTGTGCAGTTAAATTGCCTTTGCCTTTCAGAAGCAATATCAACTTGCTAAGTCATTTTCAGATTTTAATCAACTATCATTCCACATGTCTTTTTATATATCCTATTGCAATATTTCCAATCTTATACTGATTTGATGCTTTTGTCCTAAGTTTTTGTTAATTTTTTTCTAAAAAATTATATTTATCTCACTTCCATAACACTTAGAAGTATAATGTTAAATTTCAAGGATACAAAATTAATTTCTCTGTGTTATTGGAGCTTCTTTCACACTAATGAAAAATATGAAAATGACAGTGCTTATTCTAGCCCTTATTTTAGGAAGCAGATGCATGCATTTTCAAACTGTCCATATAAATTATGCATTCCAGCAAGTGATGGTTTGGTTTTGAAAAAAGTTATGATCTTTAGTCACATAAACAAATAGAGAGATGTATCTAATAGAAAGCAACAGACTAATATGAAATATATTGAATGCATTTGGATTGTATTTAGAAAATAATTGCTTATCACTTTTCTGTCAGACTAAGTTCCAAGAAACAGATTAAAAAAAAAACACATATCAAGTTGTATACTTTGACTGATAAGGACAAAATTATGTCAGCATTTCTAATATAACATATGCAAAATGATGGTCATAGTAAAATATTTCAATTCTCAACAGAGAATATTTGTAATTCAGAGCTGAAATGAAGAGTCCTTGTTACCCTCTCAGCTTGCTTGTTGTCCTGCAGATATTTGATTCCCCAAACTAGGTAACATCATCTCTGACATCAGATATCAACAAGGATCCTGTATTTCAAGTCTTTTTGCTGTACCTCAAGAATATTTTAACTTTAAAATCAAAAGATATATTCTGTAGAAATATGAGATGGTAGTAAGGTGACCAATGAAAAAATCTTGTATCTCACTGTACTGGCTAAAAATTCAACTATAATTATGGTGTTTAATAGAATGGAATAGAATATAATTCTTTATTGGCCAAGTGTGATTGGACACATAAGGAATTTGTCTTGGTGTAAATACTCTTAGTATACATAAAAGAAAAGACACATTCGTCAAAGAGTTGAGAATCATAAGGTACAACACTTAATGATAGTCATAGGGTACAATAAGCCATTGTACCAGGAAACAGTCAATACAAATTGTTGTGGAGCAATGGGAATGACTGAGGCGGACACGGAGCAACTGACAGGAATCTTTATTTAGCGAATAAAGAGTTGCCACGACTGCTGGGCTAACAAGCAGTCAGCTTGCGGCAACAGCTGATGC
>BHFT01036911.1:0-80930 GCA_004320025.1 Laticauda laticaudata
CCCTCCTGGTTTGAGGTTTATCTGTATTGTCGGGCGATCTGAATTGTGTGATCTGTTGGCCGATTCAAATTTATTCACGGGATCGAAGGGTCTTATGTGCCGCTTCCACTCCCTGCCATCGTTCTCTACGTTGAACGGTTAGGGTATTTTGGGGCCTGTAAGTTGGGTAATTTGTCCAGGTACCCACAATGTTCACCTGTTGAGGTTTTTCGCGTTTTATACCAAGTTGGCCATAACTGGAATTGCCTAAACTTTAGATGGTAGGAATCGAGGGAGGTTTTCTGGGTTAAAATTTGGGGTAGGTTTGTCAAGGTGTGATGCGTAATTTTCGTCCATAAGTAATTCCGCCCGGGGACTGTTAGTAACCCTGTACTGGGCACGTTATTGTGCTGGAGTGTTAGAAAGGTTTTTACTTTTTTGGACGTCACCTCATTCCATTCTCTAGCCCTTCCTATTTGTGAATCGGACCATTCTTGGCTCTGGCCGTTTGCAGCCGGATGGCCGGCGCGGTTTAGGCATGTTGATACCTAGGGAAGGCTCGGTATGCTCGAAGAATTGCAAGCTTGTTAGTTGTGGTCCATTGTCCGAGGACCAGAACGTCTGTAGACCGTGTGGGTGGCGAAAAAGTCGTCTAATTTTTTTATTAGTGTTCTGTTTCGGTTGGATGGCCATATTTTACTTGTCCAAGCCAATTTGAGTAGGCATCAACGACAACCAGGAAAGGGTATGCCCTTGTTTTGGGACCCGCGAAGTCTATTATGAATTCTAGACCATGGTCCCTAGGGGTCTCCCAGTCCCTGATGGGTGCTTTTGGAGGGAGAAGGTCGATCCCTGGCATTTATGGCAAGAGTTACCCAATACTCTTGTCCTTATCAATGCCTGGCACCACACATAAGCTCCTGGCAGGCTTTTCATGTTAACCATTCCAGGGTGGACCCTCGATGCCAACATCCCTAGTACTCTGGCTGGCAACTTGGCTGGATGACCACCCGATCTCCCACACAGCAAACACCCGTTAGAATAGATAGTTCAGTCTGTCTGGGACCGGAACGCGTTTAAAAGTTTCAGTTTTTTTGTGTCTTCGGCAGCTTTACCTACCCAGCCAAGAATACGCGGCAGTTCAATGAGTCCTAGCGGTGCTCTTGCGACATCATAGGCGGAGATGGGGTAGATCTGGACAAGTCTCTATTTGCACGATGTCATCCTGGTTGCGGGTCTTCATCAGTAGTTGGTAGAGGTGCTCTGCTTAAAGTGTCCGCATGGGAATTATGTTTCCCTGGATCGATCCGTCAGAGTATAGGAATAGGCTGCAAGGAACTCTGACATCTAGGACATTTTGGTGACAGTATGTTAGGCGTCGGCTTGTTCCTGCCAAAATTCCCATCAGTGGTTTGTGGTCCGTGTACAATTTGAAAAGCCCGCCCATAAGATATTTCAATGGAAGCGTTTTTTACTCCACGACTATTGCTAGGCTTCCCTGTCCAGTTGACTGTTAGATTTCGTTCAGTCTTTGATAGAGTCCTAGTAATAATATGCGACGGGTGCTTCTCTGCCATCATGGAGTTTGGTGGCTTAGGACGGCACCTACTCCAAATGGTGAAGCGGTCGCAAGGTCACTCTTAAAGGCAGTGTGTTGACTAAAATTGGATGAGAATGTATTGTGGATGTTGCAACTTTTTAATAATTCTGGGAAAGCCTTCCTTTCTTTGCTACCCCATGTCCCAGTTTGCTTTTTTATCTAAAAGACGGTGTAACGTTCAGCTATAGTGCCTTGTTTGGCGAAATACATGATAAAAATTAATAAGTCTAAAAGGCTTGTAGTTCTGGGTTGTGTTTCTCGGTTCAGGTGCTTTGTGTATCTGCCTTGATTTTTCTTATCTGTGGGGTGGATCCCCACCGTCCATTGAGTGCCCAAGAAAATTCAACGGCTTTTTTTTCATTAGTCAAGCATTTTTCCTTTTTTACTTTAAGGCCAGATTCCCTAAATTTGGTGTGTTAGTACGTTCTGTGAGTCTTTTTTGTAATTGAGTCTTCATCTCTGGCCGAGATTAAGGACGTCGTCGAAATAGGGAACGACCCCTTGTATTGCCATTAAGGAGGCGTTCCATCAAACTTTAAAAAACGCCGGTGCCACGCTTACTCCAAATTGGAGTCGTGGCATTGAAATGCACCCTTGTGTGTGACTTATGGTTTTGCGCTTCTGCCGTCTCTGGTTCCACTTGGAAGTTGCTGATAGGTCTTGTGCCAAGTCCAGTTTAAGCAAAATGTGCCTTTGCCACCGGAGTGAGCAAATGTTGGACTACTGCACTGGGTATGCGCTGGTTGTAAAGCATGGTTCAGGGTTGCCTGATATCAGTTCACCACAGACAGATTCAATGGACCCGTCAGGTTTTATGGGTGTAACAATAGGCGTTTCCCATTTGGCATGGTCCACAGGTTCTAACACCCCTGGGCTATTATTTGTCGAGTGTTCCTCTATCTTTGCCTTTAGATGCAAAGGAAAACTCGTCTGGCTTAATCTTCTTGGCGGCTATCTGGGGATCTAGGGCTAAAGCACGATAGGTCTTCCCCGATACTTGCCCCAGTGAGCCGTCGAAAACGTTCTTGGAATTCGCGGATGAGTCATCTTCCCAATTTTGGTGGTAGTTTACTCGATCGACCCCAGCGTTCATCCCAATCCCAAGGCGTGCGAACCATTTGATGCCAGGGAGAAGGTCGGTCGCCCGGTCGACGTATGGGTTAGCGGCAGTCTTTTGACATGTTGCTTATAAGTGACTAAAAATTGTCCCGATGCCAATTACAGGGATTCGGTTTCCCTGATTCCTTTGAGTCAAAGGTTGTTTTTGTAATTTGTCTGGATGTGATGTCTGGGCATCAGCTTTTTTATGGTATATCCCAAGAACCATCGAAAGGAAGGCCCGGAGTCCACCTCCATCTTACAGGGTTTCCCTTCGATTGTTACAGTCACTTTAACCTTCTTGCGCTTTCCGTCTGGGGCGCTTTCTATAGTGACGGTTGGTGTGTATTGGGCTCGTTTCTCTTGTTGCCACTTTTCTCTGCCGCCGTTAGCTCGGCTCGTGTTGGGAATTTCGGCGTCTCGGTGGGCTATAGTTCTTTTGTTTCTGCAGACTTTCTCCGATGTGCCCGCGTTTTTACAGTACCTGCCATGAGATAGCATCGAGAAATCATGCATTCGGCTCGGGCATGGTTTCCTCCCCGCAGCCAGCGCATTCCCGCCAATTCTTCTTTCGCGCTCTTTTTTATTGCAGCAGACGGTGGACCTCGTCGTCTTCCTCGCTTGATTGGTTTCCTCTCTCGACGTCTTCGAAATGGGTTGTGGTGGTAGGCTGCTTCCTTTCTCTAGTTGGGGTTTGTTCGCCATTTTTTGTTCATTTTCTTCATTTTGACCGCGCGATTTGCTTTGCGGCTTCGCGCCATGGCGTTTCCGCGATTGCTTCGGTCACAGTGATATTGGGCTTGCTTCAAAAAGCTTTACTTTGCGCTGTAATGTCTCTGAGCCCTAATACCCACGCGATCTCTCCATCGCTTCGTTCGATGTTTAGAAAATCGCAGCTCACCCCCTATTTGCCGTAGGAGCAACACGAATCGGGAACGGTCTCCCATCTCGCTGGTCTCTGCGTAGAATTCATGCCGCTTTATTAAGTTTACACTACCGGAGCGTAGTGTGCTCTTGAGGATTCTTTTAGTGTTCTGCCACGTGTGAGCTGCTTTACGTTCGGGGCTTCGCAAGGGCTTTTGCCATTTTTAACACCGTTGGTCCGCAATGGGTGAGGAATACAGCTTCGCTTGCGTTGTTCCGAGATGTCATCCATTCCATTGCCTTTCCGATACATTGTAGGAAGCGATCTGTGTATGACTCCCAATCCTCACCTCGCTGGCGTGAAGGGTGCGGCGGTGCGTTGTTTCCAGACACTTGCTGGCGTCTGGGGGCTTCTATCACCGCTGCAGTAATTTGCGTTCAGGACCGATCCCACTCCCCCCTTGGCGTCGTGCAGTGTTTATGTTCGAAACCAAACCACGGATAACGGATTTTAGACCGGGTTCTTCAAAACAAAAGGTTTTATTCAAAACATAGTCAGAAGAGGGAACAGTTTGGCGGAGCCGCAGCCAGCCTTTTATACAGGCTGGCCTGCTTGCTTTCAGCCTATGCATTCTTCTAAAATTGCGCGCTTTTCCAGCAGCTCTTATAGATTGATTCCTAGTGAACCAATCCACTTCTTACTTATCTGGACCAATCAGAACAGTAGCCTAGGATTCAACCACTTGCATATAGAACAGGTATCAATTACATGCAACAATCACATGCAAACTAACTGCATGTTTGGATCATTTTAAATTTACAACAGGAATTAAGTTTTGCTCTTTCTTCTGTGGAGAGATGAGATGAGTCCATCTACTGATTTAAATTAGGCATGCATCACTGGAAGTGACTATGAATAGTAGTGACTGTGAATAGTAGTCTTAGAGATATATTGGTACTACAGGCAAAACACATACAAATGAAATAACTCTAATCTGATTATGAATTGACATTTTTCGAAGAAGTCAGAAGTGAGTTCTGAAGTAGATACAACCACCCTTAAGGGAATGTTTGGAGATACTAATTCAAGCCACAAGAAAAACTGTCGATTCCAAATGCTCCCCAAACACGCAAAAGGAATGCTGCTTCCAGATCTTATGAATTTATCTCAATGGTTAGATAAAGATTAAAGTCGCGCCATACAATATCTTGGCTGACACAATACACTCAGACAATATATTGTGTGAATAAGGATACTGATTTTCTGACCACACATTTTTTTATACAGACAAGTGTGCAGAAGCTGCAGCTCAATCCCTCAGAGGCATGATAGCTTATGCCTTTTAATAAATGTTGTTAGCCCAAAAAGATGCAACAGATGCCTTCTGATTCCACCCACCCACCCACCACAGACTAGTATAGTTTTCTAAAATGATGTTGTATGCAACTGGTTTACCCTTCTCCTCCAACTCTTTGTAGTAACTCAAATTCCCTCACTGGCTTTAATTGACAATTAACTCCTTGTTGCAAGGGATGCGATGACTCAGTGGCTAAGATTCTGAGATTGTCGATCAGAAAGGTCGGCAGTTCAGCGGTTCAAATCCCGAGTGCCGTGTAATGAAGTGAGTTCCTGTTAATTGTTCCAGCTTCTGCCAATTTAGCAGTTCAAAAGGATGTAAAAATGCAAATAGAAAAATAGGGACCATTTTGGTGGGAAGGAAACAGCGGTCTGTGTACCTTTGGCATTTAATCATGTCAGCCACATGACCACAGAGACGTCTTCGGACAGCGCTGGCTATTCGGCTTTGTAATGGAGATGAGCACCGCCCCCTAGAGCTGGAAATGACTAGCATGTATGTGCGAGGGGAACCTTTACCTTTACCTTAACTCCTTCTTGCAGTGGTTCTCAAACTGTGAACCAGAGACCCTCTGTGGTCCATGGTATTCTTTCAGTCGGTCCACATAGTCCAATAAATATTATTAAATATTTCCATTTTAATTTCTAATACGGTAAATATATAACCCATATAAATCAAAGCTCCACAATCATTTTTAAGAATGTAGAGAGGTCTTGAGACCAAAATATTTGAGAACCGTTGCCTTAATTAATGCATGTAGCAAATCTGATTGTAATTATGAATAGGCCAAAGAAAAGCCAAAACATTATAAGGCAACGTAACTTAAGAAAAAAACAAGAGTACGAATTTGCTGGTGTAATCTAGTAGAAAAAGCAAACTAACAATAAGCAATTTATGTATCTGTTCCTTTGCAATAAATAAATAGATAAGAGAACATGTTATTTCAGTGGCATGACAGTTCGGTTGCAGTTAAGGAAAGCTGAATCCTTGCTAGGCCATGTTTATTATGGATTTTGTCCAATGTCACAATATCCAGAGATTGGAAATTTTTACATATTTGTGAAATTGATATTGGAGTAAAATAGTAGTGGAAGTAAAATATTTGCCACAGTACAAGTTAGAGATCAAAGTTTTAAATGCAATTATTAGAACAGTTCACATATAAGGTTAATGACATACAATGTTATTAATCTCTACACTATTCCAATTTCTAGGAAGAACATTTTGTGTAATAGGCTCATTTAACTGTAGCAGCTCCAGGTTACTGTGCCAAATGTTATGAAATATAATATATACTTAAAACATACTATATTTAAATATATGGACGGAGAACAATATTAAAGTGATACGATCCATGAAAGTTATTTAACTACTTTCTTCTCTGCTTCAAATATTGCTACTTAGAAATGTTTTGTTTATCATTTAATATTTAAAACTGAGAATGTAATGTCCTAGTTATGCAAGAAAATTAGTCTATTAATACATATGCACAACTGTTTTTAAAATAAAAGCTTGCAAAGCTCTCATTATAATCATTTAAAAATAGTGCTCCTAAAAGATTGTCACAATTCACTTCCCACGTTATCCAAAAAAAGATAAAAGCTGCTTAAATTGCCAATAATACCACAAAAATACCACTTGTTTTTAGTTTTTTGTTTGAAAAAGCAGGATGGAAAGAATATGGACACTTTTGAATCTTGGAAAATATTCCCAATAATACCCTGATAGCCAAGAAAACAAACAAATGGATCATCAAAAAAATAAAGCCAGAATAGGCACTCAAAGCATAGATGATGAGATTTAAATTATCATATTTTGGATACATTACATCAGGGGTCCCCAATCCCCAGTCCATGGACCGGCACAGGGGCATGGCATGCCAGAAATCGGGCAGCGCAAACAAGCAAAGCCCCCCATCTGTGGGATGCAGGCAGCATACGAAACCATGCTCCTTCCAGTCTGTAGAAAAATCTCTTTCCATAGAACCAGTCCCTGGTGCCCAAAAAGTTGGAGGCTGCTGCATTATATGGAGATCTAGATCTCCTGAGAAGACTATAAAGATGGGAAAGCAGAGAAGAAAGACAAGGGGACAGCCAGCAGCAAGAGACATGAAGTGGATTACGGTATACTATGGGTGTAGTTGGAAGTTCTGAAAGGCCAGACCAGCAACAGATCATCCTAGAAAAGATCTGTCTGTGTGGTTGGCTAAAGGTTGACATCAACTTGATGGTACATAATCATTTTGTAAAATTTAATATAAATTGCTCCAAGTTGCAAAAAATAAATTATTATAGGTGTATTCAAAAATCAATCATTATAGGTATATGTTTGTAATATATGACTATTTGGAATTATTTTGCCAGAAAATATAAGGCCCCATAGGTGAAATTGGGCAGCAGGGACAAACTAGATAATACTACTGTACTATCTCCCCAACTGAATGGTGCCATTCCTATCTAAATTAGTTTGATGTTACTGCAACCTTGTGGTGGGATTCAAGCATCAGAGCGCTGTCTTTAATAGTTCAGTTAAAAAAATGACTCTTTTCAGGAACTGATCTTTTTATTAGGTATAGTTATAGAACAGTTATAGTTTTCCTCCAAGTGAAGATTGAAGGCAAATGAGCTCCAGGCAGAAGAAGAACATCATGGCTTCAAAATCTAAGGGACTGGTTTGGACAAAACTCAGCAGCACTTTTTCGTGCGGCTGTTGATAAAAATCAACAGGATCACCAACATGATTGCCAATGTCCGATGACAGCTATGGCACAAGAAAAAGAAGATAATTATAGAAAGTAGGTGAAGTAAAGACAAAGATGGGAGAAACTTCTTGATAACAAGTCTCAATCTTCAAATACTTTTAACTAGAGGCTCTTAATTATTTTAACAATCCTAAATATATCCTTATATATTAATATTTGCAAAAAAGGATGAGAGTTCGCCTTTAGAGACAATATATTTTGCAAGCATACATGAAGATTATTTGATTCTTAAGTTCATAAACCAAGTAGCATTAACATATGAATGAAGGAAGTACTTTCAGAAGAAATGAAACAAGTGAGAAATATGACCATTTGGCAGGTGCCCCATCTATTTTGATCATTTCTTCTCAACATTCAATTCTATAGATTTCTTTAATTAGCAGAAAAAAGCACAAAGAAACATTCCAAGAAATGTGGCTTTCACTGAGATATAAATATGGCTTTCACTGTGCATGGGTCTTACCAATTCAGACAGCAAATGGAGATTGATAAGAATCAATGCTGTTTCACAAAAAGGAATTGACCAGCTAATAAATTCAAGCAGGTCAGAAACAAAGCTATCAATACATTGTCTTCCTGCATGGGAGAACATTTTTGGTTTTTAACCAGAATAACCTTCTTACAACCCAGGTTCAGCAGCCAAGTAAGAGATAATCTTAAATAACAACATTGCTTTCCAACAACTTCTTGAGCCTTTCATGTAACCAGCATGAAAAAAATCTCACTGGCAATGCATGGACAATACAGGTATAATATGGAATGCTATTGTTAGGAGATAATATTTAGGCTGACCAATTCAAAGGCTTTTAAGGCCTTTGTGCAATTATTTAGAAACTCTTTATCAAGAAAATTAGTAGGATCAGCATGTAAGATAGTCTCCTATAATCTTTTTTGCCCTAAAGTTGACAATCTGCTTTGGCTTCAGAAGAGAACTGTAACAGTCAACCAAACATAACCATTTTCACAATTCTAATGTAGCATTCTTATAGTCTTTTTTCAGGATACATTTAATTATCTTATTCTTTGACAATAAGCCTTTCCTACATTTTTAACAGTAATTGTTGTTGACAATTTGGAAGTGATAATTATGGCATTGAGATGCAAACATCAGAACAATTTATTCTAGTCTAGACTATAACCCCAATCCAGAAAATGAAAAAAAATCAATTGATTGAAGCAACTGAATTGGCTTAAAGTGTTTTAGCCTTATTGCACTAACAAAGCTTGTCTCTTCCTTTTTTTCTTCCGTACTGTAATTAGACGTTAAGATAATGACAAATTAACTGAGAAGGACAATGTACTGTCTGCCCCCTTATTTTTTTAATGTTTACTTTGTGAAACAATTGTACACAGAGTATGACAATGGTTTCTTCCTGAACAACAAACGTTTATAGCCATTCAATATGAAGACATACTGTATATTAAAAATAATTTCAAAACTGCTCATTTAGATCTGAACATAAGTTCCAGCCAACAAAATCTGTAGTCACCAGAATTCTCCCACAAAATTCTATAGCAGCAGTCCCCAACCATTACGGCTTGGTGGCCCAACAGGCCCGGGGAGAGGGAAATTGTCCTGCTACTTGTGCAAGTTGAGTTGCATGCACTGGCCCACCATTCGGCCGGTTCTGAATGGGCCACAGACCAGTAATGAGCTGCAGATGGGGGTTGGGGACCCCTGCTCTATAGGATGCTTTTTTTCCCCTCAAGACTCACTCTAGCACAGTGATGGCCAACCTTTTTGGCACCAAGCGCCCAAAGTGCATGCACATCCCCAAAATGCAATGTACATGTGCCCTGCATGCACACAACCCCTCATGCCCCATGCATGCACATGACGCCACGCATGCACGTGACCCCACACATGCATGTGTGACTCCACCCACACTTCCTATCTCCTGTGCATGCATGGCCCCTGCATGTAGCCTCCCCACATGTGTGGCAGAGATCCAAAGACCAGCTGGCTGGTGGGAGGTGTGCATGTGTATGTGTGGCAGAGTTCAGCAGGGGCAAAGGCTAGCGTGCCCAGAGAGAGGCTCTGCGTGCCACCTCTGGCACGTGTGCCATAGGTTAGTCATCATGGCTTTAGCAGAAAGAAAACAAAAGCATGTTGCCAGGGCTAGAGTGGTTCATTCCCACATTTAAAATGTAAACAAAGCATTCACTCTTGATGTATACTGAAACTCCTCAGAAGGGGGGGAAAAACTTCTGTAGCTGTAGGTGGGCCATTCTGCTTTTCAACCTCTAATATTTATTTTATCACTCTGTGTTAGGCACCTTATGGACATGGGGCATGGTAAATTGTATTTATTATTTATGAGCTTTGTCAGCAGCAGTTAACCTGTATGCTCTGGATATGCAATTACTCCCAGTACAAGAGCAGCCTGGCATTTCAATGTTGATTGCTACACACAGAAAAAGCTTCATGCTTTGCTGAGCCTACATTTTCATTAAACTTCCCCCAGTTTACAAATGATTGTTTAAAGGGCTGAAGGTTTTGTATGATGGCAGGTGTTGAGCACATTATAACACTGCCACAAGACTAAAAGTTACTACTTCACTTTTGTACCAAATGTTTTGTATCACCATAAAAACCATAGTTTTATACTGCAGTTGCTGGTTAAAAACACTATAAATCCTAATCATGTTAGGCTTTGTCCACTTGGATTTTTAATGTGCAAATTAATGGTTAATTGTGGCAAATTTACAGAGCCTTCAGATGACAACTTTTGTTTCATTAATGGGCAATATTTGACCTCCCTTTTTTATTTTTGTAAATGACTGAAGACAATCCTCAGAAAGAAACAAGAAAGAAGGAACTTATGTTTTAGCAGTGTGGATGGAGAGGTGGCTGCTCCTTCAATAACTCATTCTGTTTCTCCCATAACTGAACACACACGTTCATATTGCACTGTGGTGCAAATTTCTGTAACCTCAGTTTTATCCATCCACCCAACCACTCAAATTGTGCATGAAAGTTGCCTGTGTGATTGCACCAAATGGCTGCAAATGGCAGGGAGGGGAGCAGAAAACCAAAAGAAGAAACAAGACACTCAGCTAAGTAACACAAAAATTAGGAAGTATATTATATTCTTTAATCGACTTTTTATGGATAAAGATCACAGGCTAAGACAATCTGTTTTCTTCTTTATATATATAAAAGCGAAATACCATTCATGCATAATCAAAATCTCCAGAGCCGTAAAGCCTACAAACTTGAAATTTGGCACGTGTGTTCCTCTTGGCTTCTAGGTGCTCACTAAGAAAGGATTTTTCAAAATGACCATCAGAACATTAGTATTTCGTACATTATTATTAACATGCTCTGATGCTAAGGAGTTCTACTCCCCCTCCATAACTGAAAAGAAATCTGCTCCAAATGCAAAACACAAGCAGAGAGAAGTTTCAATTTTAGTTTCACAGCAGCAATCAGCTTTAGTATAGAACTGAGCTAAGCCACACCCAAGCTCCTTGCTGTCTCCTTCTTGCTTGCACAGCAAATAGTGTTTCAGTTTCCAAACAGCCCTCAACTCTTTCACACACTGACAGGACGCTAGCCAGATGAATATCAATGGATGCTGGTAGGCAGAGGCAGAATTCCCCTCCCCCTTTATTTTCATCTCCCCAAAGTAAGCCTGACCACATAGTATTGAGCTAGTTATTTATATATTTGATCTACTATCATTAATTCCAGAACAACTTTAGGCAACTCATAATATAGTAAATAGTACAAAAATACAGCTTTAGAAAACCCATGTTATCTAAGAATTTCTGGAGTGATGGTGCCATTAGAAAGTGGTCTATGATTTTTAATCAATCTGGATATATTGTAGGAGGACTTGAATCATTTGTTTGTTCAGAAAGCAACCAATGATCCCAAGATTTATTCCCCACAGATGTTAAGGATATACTTAAGACCACCTTAGTAATCATGATTAACCAAGTGCTACATCCAAAACTCTACTCTCTAAATACGTTAGCAAATTCTTTCAGCAATACAGTCAATGCTTATTTATCCAGATTGAAGAAGTAGATGAAATTTCTAATGTCTTATATTGTAAAATATACTGATTCTGCTGTATCACAAATTTTGACTCCTTATACAGACTACAAAAACAGAATACAATTTGAATAAATAAATAAAGAGTTGAAATCATACTTACATTCATGCTTGAATAGATTCACTTACTTATATTTAAATGTAATACAGAACTACCTTTCCATTTTAATGAGCCTAACAATTTATCTATATCAAAGCATATTTAAGACTGTTAGTGTGGATACAATTCAAATCTTGTCATTTGTCTATAATGTTTCACTATATACCGTATTCAATTGTCACTTACCCAACGAAGATGAAATGTAAGCAACTGATTTGCTGCCATTCTGCAGAGTAGATTGAAATTGGTAAAGTATTCTCACGTAGTCATGCTTACCCTATTTATACTTGTTTAGACATTGTTGAACCTCATAGTAACTGACAGTAAAATGCTGTCTGTAGTTATATGAGCCAAAATTCTATGATGAATGCCTGAATGACTTCATGAAAATTTAAATGGCGTGCAACCTATAGTTTCTAGAAATATGTACGTTAAGAAAATCAAAACCTTGCCAGCCTCATTCAACCTTTGAACTGGTGAAAACTGGCCAAAGTACACCAGCATTTATTATGAACAAATACCATCAAATATGATTATATTATTAGACTAATAGCAACATTCATTTCTTCTGCCATTCAGGAGAAAAAGCTTCACTTTATTTGCAAAAGGGGTGGAAATAGGAGTCACTTAACTTGTAGTGCTCATTTCAGACTGTTAAAAAAACGTGGATTAAAAGTTCAGTTAAGTAAATAATGAAATTTACAGGCAATATGTTGGGCTGTCAAAATATGTAGCAGTCGCCCTCAAGTGAAATATATAATTCAGGAATAAGTATTACTGTTGGGAAGTTGGCAAAGTATTCAGCTGCCCTTTTTCTGAATCTTACTGCTCTGAAAACACCTGAGGAATATAAGAGGACAGAAAGAACTGGTAAATTAAGGAAAATAAATGGCATGCATCTAAAACAAATTTCTTTTAGAAAAAGCTATTTTCACGGCTTGTTATTTAAAAGAAAAAAAAATCAGCTCAGATTAAGGGCAATTTAAGCTTTATTTTTCTTTCACTATCATTAACTGTGGTATACTTTCTTGCCACAGTTGTTAAGTGAATCACTGTAGTTCAGTGGTGGGATTCAATTTTTTTTACTACCAGTTCTGTGGGAGTGGCGTGGCTTGGTGGGTGTGGCAGGGGAAGGATACTGTAAAATCTCCATTCCCACCCCTCTCCTGAGGGAAGGTTTTTGCAAAATCCCATTCCCTCCCCACCCCACTAACCTGCTTTCCAGTTCCGTTCTCCTATGTAGGGCAACTAAAGAAGACCCAGCTGATCAGCTGGGACTCGGAGGCAGAAGAATAGACGGGGGCGGGGCTAGCCAGAGGTGATATTTGCTGGTTCTCCGAATTAATCAAAATTTCTGCTACCAATTCTCCAGAACTGATCAGAACCTGCTGAATGCCACCTCTGCTGTAGTTGTTAATAGCACAGTTGTTAAGTGAATCTGACTTTGCTTGTCAAGAAGGGTACAAAAGGTGATTATATGACCTTTGGACTTTGCAACTGTGTGATGACCCGGGGAGAATACAGAATAAACACAGTCACAAAAACCTGGTGAAGCCCCTTTTATTCCTTCACTTTGCTTCCAAGCTCCAAATATCCTTGACTGAAGACAAAAAAAAATCCCACACAAGCAGTTTCAAGAAAGAAGGGAAAAAACAACACAAACCAGGCAAAATAAGGTCTGGAGGACGTCCATAGATAACAGAACACACATTGGGAAGGACACCAAACTCAGAGAGGAACCATAAACTAGAGATATTTCTACGCTTTGTTTCCAGCGCTTGCCCGTATGCATGTCTGTCCTCTTATTCAGTTGTCACAGCTGCAGCCCATGAAGAGGATCAAGGCCCTCTCCTCCCAAGTGGACCACATCTTTTCCTTATCCTCTCCTCACTGCGTGCCCTAGGATGGAGAAGGGATGGGCCTTGGTCCTCCTCTGATTGCTCAGCCGGCCTCTGCTCTTCTCCAGCCTCCTCCACAACCTCCGGAACCACACTTCCATTCCCTGTCAGCTGTTCCTCCTCCCCCTCAGAGTCCGTCTCCACCAGGGGCATGACAAACTGTCATAAACATGACTCAGTTGCCAAGCATCTGAATTTTGATCACATGACCATCGGGAGACTGCAATGGCCGCAAGTGTGAAAAAGGGTTGTAAGTCACTTTTTTCAGCACTTCAAACAGTCACTAAATGAATTGTTGTAAGTTGAGGCCTACTTGTAACTATATTCACTACCTCCTGGAAAAAGTCTCTGTAATTCACTCAACATATAATGAATAGACTTGATATTCTGTGAAAATGATAACTGTGCTTCACAGGAAAATGATGAAAAGATTGAAACTAAGCTTATTAAAGCTAACGTTGATTTTGTAAGAAATATTATTGATGTTGAGAATATAAGAGGTGTATTTCCTATTTATAAAAAAAGGATCTTATTATATCCACTGCTAAGCATAATAAATCATGCAGTGACACATTTGCTATTCTGTGTCATATAAGCTAAAACCTGGACTTGGCTGTAAAAAAAGAAATAATGATAGCAGTTTTCTGCCACAAAATGCTATTAGTTTATATTTTGTTCCCAGGAAATGTTAGAAATAAAATTTCTTTTAAAATGTTAGGTTTGAGGTAAGCACTATAAATACTATATGTGAGAAGGGACTTCCCTATCAATCACTGAATTGGAGCCATCTAGTCACTGAATCCAACTACCTTCCTCAATCCATACCCCAATGCAGTTTCTATTTAAGCACACCCAGTGAAGGGCAATCCACCTATTGAATTGTTTTACTGAGCAATCAATTGGATTCTGCCTTAAATCATTATTTTGTATGTTGCACCCTGGCTGATAAGAAACAACTGACCTACTTCCATATGAAATCCCTTCAGATATTTGAAGATTGTTATATTCCCCACTCTGCTCAAATCACTTTTCATAAGACTTTATTTCTAAGGCCCTATTCAACCTCGCTGTACTTTACTGAAACTTGTTGTGCATATCTAAAAGCCAGATATGCCCAGAACTGGAGACAATATTTGAAATGAGATATAATAATAAAGTTTAACTATTGCTTCCTGTGGTTTAGTAGCTATATTTCTGCTGATGCAGTCTAAAATTACATTTGTTCTCTTTGACAAATAAATGAGTCAGCAGTGTGAATTTGCAATCAGCTATTTTAGCACATTTTTTTTTCACAAATATTATTATATTTCATTATTTTCAGACCATTTTTTTCTTTCCAGACTGATTTGAATTTGTTTTTGTTAGTGATCCCACTCAATATTTTGTCATCTATGAACCTGGTAGGCTCCCAACTCTTGGTTCAAGTCATTAGTAAAACTATAGAAAAATAACTGACTCTGGAGTAAATTCGTGGTATTCAACTAAATCAGGGGTGTCAAACTTCTGATGTCACATTGTCATGTGACCTATCATGACTTTTCTCCTTTGCTAAATTGGAGTGGGCACGGTCAGAGTGTGACACTGCAAGTTTGACACTCCTGAACTAAACATTTTCCTCCTATTAGATAAAGAATTACTAAGGAACATTTGTGAAGTACAATCTTTGAGCTAGTTATCTATTTATTTAATTGGTAAGCTATCCAGCCCCAACTTAACTAGGTTATTAAGTAATACTGAATGCACAGTATTTCATGTTTACAGCATTCTCACAATTTATCAAGGGAATTGCCCTATTAAAAAATTAGATCAGTCTAATAAGACTTGTGGTGACTCCTGCTATCTGTTGCATTGTTTTCAGGTGTTTATATAGTAATTTCTAGAACTATCAGCAATATCAATGACTGTTGTTTCCTCCTTTGGAAAAAAAAGTGTTTTCCTTACCCAGTTACCTGGTACTCTACCTGTCCTTCAGGATTTTTAAAGGATAATAAAAATGATTCAACCACAGCCCCAAGTTATTTCAGGATCCTGGGTTGCATTTATTTAGTCTGGAGACTTAAATACTCAAAGAAACACTATTTTTGTGAATGTTGGATTTCCTTACTGCCTTCCCCAAATATCTGATATAATATAGGTAGTCCTTTCTGTATGCAATTTCATCATGTATTGATTAAAAAGTCTAGCTTTGAATTTGTAAATAGAATAATTTATATATTGTGATGTGCTTTTTAACATTTTGCCATATGCTAAATAAACAAGTTCTTGACTTATGACTGGTTACTTAGCAACTGTTCAAAGTTTTTACAGGACTGCCAAAAGCTATTTACAACTCAGATTTTAATTTCTGGTTGCTGCCCCCTTCCCCATGGCCCATATTTTCAGCCGTTTGCAGCATCCCATGGTCAAATTACCATAATTTGTAACAATTTTCTGCTGGTTTCTAGTAATAAATGCCCATTGTGGGCATTTAAAGCCATGTCATTTGCTTTACAAATGCTGCTTTCGCTTAATGGCTGCTGCAAAAGAGGTAATAAAAGTGGCACATAGCATACCACTTAACAGCCAGCGTGATTTATATCCATTATTTTACACTCAAGTGCGGTGGTATCTGTATTTACTCTCTTGAGGGAGACCAGAGACCAAATACTATAGGACAGGGTTGTCAAACTGGCCACGCTCATGGGACGGATGTGTCACACGCAGGCCATGCCCACCCCAGCTCCACGAAGGGGAAAAACATTGCGATATGTCACATGATGCCATGAGTTTGACACCTGTGCTATAGGACATATATGGCTCTTACTGAAATATCAAAATTTGAATGCTTGGCAAATGGTTCATACTTATGACCGTTGCTATGTACCAAGGTCATGTGATGCCCTTTTGCAGCCTTTGACAAGCAAAATCAATGGGGAATCCAGATTCACTTAACAACCGTGTTACTTATCAACTGCAGTGGCAACAACTGTGGCAATAAACGTCATAAAATGAGGTAAAACTCACTTAATGAATGTCTCACTTAACAATTGAAATTTTGAGGTCTATTATGGTCGTAAGTTGAGGACTACCTGTATTTAACCATAATATTATAGTTAGCCAAAGTTTTGTTACATTGGGAAAATTGAGGACAAGGGTTTGCAGTGCTAACCAGCAGATAAGCAGCTTTCTTAAAATTCACAACCAAGCATCACTTTGTAAAGGTGAGGAAATCTGCCCTCCATGTGTTTGCCCAACAAAAGGTGGCACACAATAATTCTTCACCTAAATAAAAATAAGCAACCCACCTTCACAGCAGCAATAAACAGATTCAGATAATTGCTATCACTTTGATCAAAAATAAGAATAATGTGGGCACAAGTGTAGCCTTTCCATTTTTTGCCTGTCATTTATACTTTGGTTCAGCTCTGTTATTTCAAAACAAGTTTTAGGCAGCACTGTCATCGGGCAAAACAAAGCAGCTCCTATAACATCTGCTTACTAAATACTACATGCCTAAGCTGAGAGGAAAATGTATAAAATTACTGACGTTCAGCCAAATAGGAAGGGATAAGTTGCATTTTCACTGTTGCCCAGTATCTCTTATTTGGCCTTTACCTTGCAATGTTACGCAGAATTTCTTGGCAGGCACAATTACTGCAGTAGCAGAATTTATCTCCTAATAAAACATTCCTGACCATGCCAAAATCATAGCAACCAAGTGCAGATCCAAGTACCAGGGCGAAGGCACATTTTTTAAATGTATCTGATTGAATTTATCCAAATGCAGAACTCTTCTCCATTAAGGATTTTTTTCTAGAAGGGGCTCAAGTTAAATTAACATAGTGTTAATGTTCATTAAGATGTCAGTACGGAGATTTGTTACATTCAGATTTAGTTTTGATGAGCCAGTGGACTTCTAGATATAAGGATCCTATTATTTAAACTATTTAATAAAAGGCCTATTTAATAAAATAAGCCTATTATAAAATTCACGAGAAATTTAACCTGTGACAGATGCAGCATTTTCTTGTCAGCACAGCCTTTAAATCTCACTGTGAAACTTCAGATAATTGGACATAATGAAAGCTTGCCACCATGTATTTATTAACCAGAGTAAGTTGGCTTGTTCCAATAATACTCATCTACCAGAGACAAGTACTCAGGTTCAAAAATCAAGTCAGTCTATAATATAGTTCCTTTGTATATTGCTTGAATTCATCCATTTTAGTCTGTAAATGACACAATTTAGCACAGGGGTGTCAAACTCATGTTGCCATAGCATCATCATGTGACGTATCGTAACTTTCCTCCCCTTTGCTAAACCCATGTCCCACTGCACCAACGGATGCAAAGAGAATGTAAAACGTTAAAAAAAGCTTGCCATCCATTGGAAAATGCGATGCATCCGTTGTGTACTCACTGCATACGTGTTTCATATGCTCTATCCCTCCAGCATCCATCCACTCAGATTTCATCCGCGCAAGAAGTTTTGAGCTGCACAAAACTTTGTGAACGGATGAACTTTCCGCTATGTACGATGTAAATCCGTGACATCCGAGCAACAAACATTCTGTGTCCGTTTATCATCCATTAAATGTCCGCTGTATCCTCTCTGCATCCTCTGGGCATCCTCGCAACTCACATCCGCTGCAGCTGAAAACGGAAAGAGGGAGGAAACAAAAGGTACATGGAACATCTACACAGCGTTAGTAGCACGGAAATAGAAAGGATGCGCAGTGAACGGTTTGCATCCGATATACATCCACTAGGCTTCCTATGAACATCCGTTTAACATCCCCGCTACATACTACCCATGTCCATTCTTTTCCGTTCTTTTCCGTTCTGTTTATGCAAATTTTCACCACTTTTTGGAGCGGATGACAACGGATGGAGCCACCCTCGAAATTTTGCTCATCCGCTGTGTCCTTTATGCATACGTTTTGCGTCCGTCGACCAGTGGGACAGGGCCTTAAACTGGATGTGGGCGTGGCCAGCGCTTGATGCATCTGGCCTGTGGGCTGCGAGCTTGACATCCCTGGTTTAGCACAATGTTTCTTTTCAGTTTTGAGGATGCCCTCAGCACAAGGATTTATTGTACTTTTTAAATGTCCTGTATATTTGGTTTCTTTTGTTTATCCCTTTGTGTAATTTTCTTTTTGTGTTTGATTCATTAATTAAAAAAATATAGAAATGGAGTACAGGTAGTCCTCAACTTACAACAGCCCGTTGAATGACTGTTCAAAATTATAATGGCACTGAAAAAAGGGATCTGTTTTTCAAACTTTGCAACCATTGCAGCGTCCCCATGGTGACATGATCAAAATTCAGGTGCTTGGCAGTTGACTCATATTTATGACAATTGCAGTGTCCAAGGGTCATGTGATCACCCTTTGCAACCTTTTCATAAGCAAAGTCAGTGGCGAAGCCAGATTCACTTAACAACTCTGTTAGTAGCTTAATAGCTGCAGTGATTTGTGTAACAACTGCGGCAAGGAAGGTTGCAAAATGAGGCACCTAACAAATCTCTCATTTAGCAACAGATATTTGGGGCTCAACTGAGGTCATAAGTCAAGGACTACTTCTACTGCAATCTAGCACTGCAAATATTACATATTTGAGTTAGGGTTGACATTCATATGTTCCATAATGCCATTAACAAAGGCAATCTAAGGTAGTCCTACAACTCTAACGGAGCCTGGAATTTTCATCATTAGTCAAAATGGATGTAATACCGGGCATCTATGGGATTGACCCAACTTTCTGATCTTTTTTGATGTGATTGTTAAGCAAATGCCATGGTTGTAAAGTGAATGTTGCAGTTGTTAAGTGAGTCAATACATTACTATGGGTGGTTTTTGCTGAGAACCACCCAAAAAGGTCGATTTCTGGCCAAAAAGATTCCAAATCATGCCAAGTGACTACAGAATGCTGCAACCAGCTGTAGAGGTGAGCTTTTTGACAAGGGCCCAAGATGCAGTCATGTGATCATGGGGAGGGGTGGTGTTTTGTTGTAGTCAACATCTTAACTATGGTTTTGTCCTTTTCATATCTAAATTTAACTGTTGCCATTGCTTGCACAAAAGAACCATAGAATGAAATTTCATTTCCCAGAACTAAAAAAATTAGATGCAATCTTTGTGTCTATAACACACCAAAATGGCTACAGAATATCAGCAATTTTTTCCTCTGAGCCATCTATTTGTTCCTTAGATTCTCAACAGATCATACCTTTTCTTTATCTTCCAAGTCAGATGAAGAGTCTTGCAGCAATCTTTTGCCCTCTTAATGTTTTCTTTTCCTGAATTTCCTCCCACCTCTTCTCTGCCTCAAGCCTTTTTGCAAGTATTTTTTGGAAAGTTTCCAGCATTTTTTCTCACCTCAGCCCTGTATGAGTCTAGACATATTGCTTTGAAACACTTCAGGGATTTAAAATACCCATTTCAGCCTTCACTAATCCCTGTTTTCTGACAACTTCTGAATATGCAAGATGTTTCTGAAGTTGGCTGTGTTATCACAAGGCAAGATGTTAGCAATCCTTACACTGTTCATTTAAAGCCATTCTTGTTCTATCAAGTACTTTATGAGTTATATTGCATAATATTTTTGGACCAAACTTTATGAATTTGCATTGGTTAAAATTAAAGAAAAATTGTAGCATAATCGAATCTTTAGAAACTGATACAGGAGATCAATCCTTCTCAACTTTTTATTTTTTAAATCCTGCTAACTGCACCCTCATAGAACTGGTCCTCCCATGACAGAAACAAACAGCACAATTTTTTTTTTGACAAAACAGATATTTATACCTTTACATCCATTCTGTTATTATAATTTTTGATTATGACACATTTAAGTACTTAAAACATTGCAGTAATACTACTGACAATAATTTTATTGCCATAACTGTAAAACACAAAGGGAAAAATTTATCACCAGAAAAAAAATGTTATAAAAATTCAAACTTATTAGCAGGAAACCCGTGGGGTCCTTTCACTGACCAGCATCTCATTCAAAAGGAAATCAAATCTCTTTTTTACACAGGAATAACACAATATAATAAAATGTTTGTTTCAGTGGAAAGGAAATAAATATCTATTGCACTTGAGTAATAAGACTGTGAAGTGCATGTTGTCTTAATCAAAGAAGATCTCAGTGTGGCCTTAACATGAATGATTGAGAAGTTGAACCTGGGTCTACTCAATCCTGGTGCAGTACACTGTAACCTCTTTTGGTCTTCAATATGGAGTTGAGATAATGGGAGCTGTTATACAAAGCATTCAGAGGACACCAAGTAGGTCTTCATAAAAGACATATTCTTCAGCAATTCTAGCCCACTTTTCTTGCCAGATGTAATCCAGCTGTGATTGAATGCTGTCCGGATTCCCAGGAGGGAGAGGATACACCCCAGAGGAGTAAGAGATATCACAGTTTTGATAGTTTGTGTGCGAGAAAGAGGGATGGAAGACAGCTCCTCCCTAATAGTTTCCAGAGTATGTTTTATATGGTACAAGTAGTGTGCTTTAGTTTGTCAAAATTTCTATCTGTAGTTGAGGAACAATAAAGAAAACTGCCTCAATGTGTCCTTGTTGGTTTTTGGAGCCTGACAAATGCTGCCATCAGTCACAAGGCCTCAGTGCACTTCACTGGATTAGTGGTGAGCCATGTCATTCCCAAACTAATTCTATGTATCAGAGGCTGAAAAAAACCCAAACTCTTGCAGGTTTAAAAATGCATTTACTACAAAGGAAACAAGCAAGTTGGGTACTTTCAAATGAAAAGAAAAAGCACATTCCACAAATAGAAGTCATTTCCTAAGGAAGTCTGTCAAGAAAGCCACTTCTCTTTGTTTATTGAAGCATGCCTTGCCATGTTTTTACTTAAGAAATTATATTTAACTTATAAGTGCTGGTGTGATTTTTCAGCAAGGTAAGATTTTGTAACCTGAGCAAAATTTTAAGTAGTGGTAAAATAGTAAGTACAAATGTATCCAGTGAAGGAAGTATGTATGTATGTATGTATGTATGTATGTATGTATGTATGTATGTATGTATGTATGTATAAATAAATAAATAAATAAATAAATAAATAAATAAATAAATAAATATTATCCAAAGGATAAAATGAATAATGTAGGTTTGGGTTGGGATTGATCTAAGAACCAATCTTTCCTCTTCATATAAATTAGGGAGCTACTGGTTTACCTTTATTTCCCTGCCCCAACAAGTTCCACTCTGTTCCTTCCTTTGGAAATAGTCCCCAATTTACAACTAGTTATTTAACAATTGTTCACAATTATGACAGATCTACTGGGGGCTACTCACAACCTAGATTTGAAGTATTGATGATCCCCCCCAACACATGACCAAACTTCGAGGTCTTGGCAACTGGGCCACATTTATAATTGTTTGAAGCATCCTGTAGTCATATGACTGGATTTTATGACATTGGCATTTACTTCCAGTTTGCAGCCAAACTGTGCTCATAATGGACCATTGGCTTGCTTAATAACCATCACAGCCACTACATGACTGCAGGGACCACTTAACAATCACTACAAAGAGTTGGAAAACTATGCCAGTGATGGTTTTATGATCATCATGACTTATGACCATGAGGGGCAGATTCCATTGCCATTCTAAGTTGGGGACTGCCTGTACATGGTTGGTTCATAAAACTCATAAATATATGAACAATTATGTCTGTTCATCACTGTTCATCACTTTCTCTTCCCTCCCTCCAAAGTTTTTAAATTACTATTGTTATATCAAGTTCACATATGCAAATGAAAGAAAATTTATTACAGACTGATTTGCTAGGCAATATAACTTTTCCTCAAAGAAAAAATATATCCAGGCATCCAGTGACTTTGGTGCACTATATCTCTAGCTCAGCTTAAAAATAAAGAGTCAGCCAGATTGCTACAAACATTGCATGCTAATTAGAGATGAAATGCAACTGAAGCATTTACAGATTTTGTTTACAAAAATATCCGTATGAAAAGTTGTTTACAAGGCCTAGGCTCAGTAATTACAGTTATTGTGACTGATTATGGTACCAAAATATGAAGCAACCATGCACAAATAACAAAATCAAAATTAAAGGTGTAAAATTTAAATTAAGCATTTTTTTTCCAATCTCAGTGTTTACATTTGTTAATTCAGGTTTGTGGAAATAAGTTGGAATAAATGTGAGTTTCTATAGATTCGGTACATTAAAAAAAAACTCTCTAGCGTGCTAGACCAACTAATGAAAACAGAGGAGAAATACAAGTGTCCCATCGTGACAGATCCATCATTCATAAATTCTTCCTCCAGGTGATTTATATGGTGCAGGTGAACAAAAAAAAAAGTGTCCTCCAGACTAGAGCCTGGATGTTACGTTTGTTGTAGAAGAAACAGATTAAGGGCGAACAGGACTCTTCCAGCAGAGAGTTTTTAAAAAGATGTTGGATAACTATTTGTCTGAAGTTGTGTAGGGTTTCCTGCCTAGACATGGAATTGGACGAGAGGACCTTCAAGGTCCTTTCCAATTCTATTTCTATTTCTAGTCTAGTCTAGTCTAGTCTATTTTCTAATTCCTCTTGGACAATACTCTAAAAGCCTTTTTATAACCAAAGGGAGGGTCTCATTTTAGATTTGAACGAGGAATTTGTCAGAATTCAAATCATTGTGATGTCAGAACAGATACTTGAGCATGACAATGGATCCTTCTATAAATGCAGACACTCTTGAGCCTAATAATAGAGGATTCAAGGACAAGGCAGAGATAGGTAAAGGCCCTGTCCCACTGGCCGACGGACACAAAAACGTATGCATAAAGGACACAGCGGATGAGCAAAATTTCGGGGGTGGCTCCATCCGTTGTCATCCGCTCCAAAAAGTGGTGAAAATTTGCATAAACAGAACGGAAAAGAACGGAAAAGAATGGACATGGGTAGTATGTAGCGGGGATGTTAAACGGATGTTCATAGGAAGCCTAGTGGATGTATATCGGATGCAAACCGTTCACTGCGCATCCTTTCTATTTCCGTGCTACTAACGCTGTGTAGATGTTCCATGTACCTTTTGTTTCCTCCCTCTTTCCGTTTTCAGCTGCAGCGGATGTGAGTTGCGAGGATACCCAGAGGATGCAGAGAGGGAACAGTGGTCGTTTAATGGATGATAACGGACATAGAACATTTGTTGCTCGGATGTCACGGATTTACATCGTACACAGCAGAAAGTTCATCCGTTCACAAAGTTTTGTGCAGCTCAAAACTTCTTGCGCGGATGAAATCGCAGTGGACGGATGCTCGACGGATAGAGCGTATGAAACACGTATGCAGTGAGTACACAACGGATGCATCGCATTTTCCAATGGATGGCAAGCTTTTTTTAATGTTTTACATCCTCTTTGCATTCATTGGTGCAGCGGGACACGGGCTTAAGTTGCTGTTACTGCAACTCTAATAAAAAGGAGTATCTGCTATTTCAGAATCTAGGAATGCACAGTATATGTCATAATCAGTGTTGAAAATCCTCATTATTTATTTATTACATTTATAAGCTGCCTGACTTGTTCATGACTATGGGTAGGATGCAATATGAAGCAACTGAAAAGAATAAAATACAAATAATGAAAAATGAACATGTGCCAGCACAAAATATCAAAATCTGGCAATGCAGTCATCCCACAAGGAGTCCGTTTAAATCCTGGGGACTCAGGTTTTGAAGGCTTGTTCAAATAAGGTCAAGATAAGGGCCAAATAAATCTATGATAAGATACTGCTTCATCCCGTGTTTAATTGATGGCTCCCAGAGTATGCTTATTCTGCTGGATCATATGGTATGGAAACTATAAAGATAGACAGTCCTTTAGAATAATTAAATGCATTATAAATTATAACCTTTGCAGCTCACAAAGCAGAGGTGTCACATGAGCATTGTGAAGCACAACTATTAGGGCTCCTGCATTCTGGATTATTCTGGTTCTGCCTACAGCGCATTGCAATAGTCCAAATGACGAAAGATAAGTAACCATTTTAAGGTCCTCCTTATCCAAGTACAGGGGCAATTGGCACACTATGAACACCTTTGAATTTATGTAAAAGCTTTTCTGGGCACAGCTGGAATGGGACAATTTGCCACAGCCAACTCACCATGGCCAACTTGCCATAGGACAACTCGCTGCAGGAAAACCAACAATTCAATTTAATTATTTTAAAATAAGTTACAAAATTATTTTAATTTTTGTCGTTCACGTAACATTTTATCCCTCCCTTGGCATCCTTTCTTCAACAATTCAATTCTACTATTTCTTTGATATTAGCAGGTTGTCCCCAGGCAAGTCAGCCATGGTGATTTGTCCCATGGTGAATTGGCTGTGGGGAGTTGTCATTGACTTGCTACAGCTGCCACCTGCTCTTTGAGTAGCAGTTGTGACCTCCCCCCCAAAAAAATTACACAGCATTCTGAAGAGTGAAGTGCAACTGCATTTAGTATTAAAGATTAAATACCTCCAAGACCTGGACGGTTTAAGAGGCCTGAGCCTTTTCTATCCTAACTAGTTCCAGATACTGGTGCAGGGCCTTGACAGCATCGCCTGGTTATTTACATCTTTATCTTTCACTTTTAAGCAGTAATTGACCTTTTTCCACATGTTCTCATCCTTGGATGCTGATCTGGACAGTGTTCTGAAAACACTTTTCCTCCCCACTTTCAACTCCCATGCATGCTCATAGAAATGCTCATAAAAACATATAGTGATGAATACACAAACCACTATCTGGCTTTATATGTCACATTAAGTAGTTTTTTATACTGTAGTTTTTGGGATTCAGCAGTGTAGCTTGAATACTTTCACTTAGCAAAATGTGTTAAATCAGTTCTGAGCTTCTTTAGTTTTGACATTAAAGAACCAAAATAAACAAATAAGTTATTTCAGATGAAGTGTGAAATAGAGGCTAATCATTTAAGTACAGTGAGTAATGGCAGTAGAATTCATTAGTCTTTTATTGATGCTATTGGGTGGAATACCAATAAGAAATATAAAAATCAAGCAATAAAAGTCAGCATAATGGAGCTTGACAAGCAGCCAAAAGGTATGGATAATAAACAGGAAGAACCAAATCTTTTTGGGACTGTCATAAAGGATTTAGTTGAAGAACAGTTGTAAGATACATATCAACAGCCTTGGTAATGGTTTCATCAGCATCTGTTTTAAACTGAGCTATTTCTAGCATATTTATGAAAGTTTATTTTATACTGACATTACTAGATCCTGCAAAGTTTCCAGAAAAAATATAATTGAAATAGAATCTAGATAAACTGAAAACTTCCTGCTGCTCCTTGAAAGGAGTATACCAGGATGCTAATGCTATCAGATATATGTACCACCTTTAATTCAGGAACTCAAATGATGTATTTTGGCCAGTGTATCCTAAGTGAAATACTGTAGGTTAAACCTCAGAGTGGTGGTGAATGCACTACACACTCTATCAGATACAGCCTCCCTATAACAGCAAGATAGAAGGAATGAAGATGGGGATATTTGGCCCAATTGTTCAGCAATATTCTCAGGTTGCCCACTCTTGTCTTAGGACAATGGCCATGTGAATAGGCTAGCAATTAATTCTCAGTAGATACTACTATGAATAACACTGTCTGCTGTGATGGGAATTGGCTTTCAGAAAAATCTAGGAGCCTACTGCCTATTTCCATCTTGACTCAATGTTTGGCGTTCATTATTTGGAAATATATTAACACAAAAATTAAAAATGACTAAATAAAGGTAGTCCTCAACTGATGATCCTAATCGAGCCTGAAATTACAAGTAATGTAGGTTGCATAGTTGCATAGTGGCCTAGAGGTGAAGATGATCGCCTCCCACTTGGAAGAGAAAATATCTGCTGTGAACTCTGTGTAGGCATCAGGAAGAACATCCGGTCAGTAAATACTCTAGTCAGTTGCCCAGCCTCCACCCAAATAAAAAGAGATTACAAGATTCCAAAAAGAAAAAAAAGTAGGTTAAGGGGTCATCACATGATCAACTCAATTTTACAACATTTTTTTTTGCAGTGGTCATTTAGCAAATGCTGCAGTTGTTAATGGAACAGCAGTCATTAAGTGAATGCCAGAGTCATTCAGTGAACCCATTCTCCATTTTCCACATGATCCTTAGGGTCCAGAAAGGTTTCAAAGAAATATTAATAGAAAACTGGACAATCCATGATCTGTTGAGTCATTGTTTAAGAGATTTTTCCTTACCTGAACTGATAATTGGAATGACTATGGGCAAGCAAAAAAACCCAACAACAATGAGAATGGGAGCTAGTTCCAACTTCCTGTCAGCTTCCACATTTCCTTTGCATGTGGGAAGCTGTCAGAGATCATTGGAAATGGCAATCATGTGTCCACAGTTGATTGTGGCCATGTGATGAGTCTGCAGAGGCCACAACTTTGTCAGTGGTCTAAAGATCCTTGAAATGTCAATCCCATGTGTGCTGGTTTTGGGTGACACTTGAGGTATCTTGATTCAAAAAATGTTATCCTATGGTGCATTGTTTCTAATTTAAGGTTACAGACAAGTAGACAGGAGAGTTTTAGTAGTATATTGATTCGTTGAAGTCTGATGAGAAGACTATCAGCAAGTTGTAAACTTCTAAAAAAACCTTGAGAAATAATTTAAACTTGGAAATAAAACTAGAGTCTTCAAGTAAAATTACCATGTTTAATAGTGTTTGTAATTCATTGTGTAGTTCCACTGCATCATTTAACATTTAAGTAAGTTTCAGAGTGTCACATTTTGGGAGATATATTTACAGATTGTTTATAAAAATGAAAATACATTAATGCTTGTTGACAGGCAAAGCAGACTGACTGAGATCTAATTTAACTAGAGGGTTAGGAAACATGAATTGGGCATCTTCTCACAAGTCATTACTAAACACCTGCTAAACTGAAAGATCTGCAAAAATGAAAAAAACAAAAACATAAAAAAACAGATACCTGTCCACAGAGCAGGCACCAAAGACATTTTGAAGCCTAAAAGAAGCTTCTTTGCGTTAGAGAACAGTATCAGACTTTTCTGTCCTAGCAAGAAATAAAGCTGGGCATTTCAGCTCTCTCTCTTGATTTCTTATCTACAGGCAAAATACTTCTGAAATCACATATTCTCTCCAAAAGTGCACCATATTTAAAATGCAGCGTCATCAGCATCACTGTTGAATCTAACATTATTGAAGTTACAAACGCTGGGATAATAGCACTTTATTATTGGACTTTGCATCTGATCTGTCTTTACAGAGAAATTTTTGAAAAGAAAAAAAAATCCTTGAAAGAAAGCTTTCTCCCTTTAAATCTAGTGAAGATCATGTCTTCCATTTCTATCCAGTATTTATAGATAATGTGCTCTGGATGCAAAGAGAAAAGGGCAATTAAAGCAAATTGCAAGATGGAACAGATCTACTGATTTACTGGCTCTGTCCATCAGGGAAGACACCAAACAAAGTCCCCTTCCCTTTGCCCTTCTCTTGCTGGAAGCAACAATGCCAATTATGCTGAAAAAATGAAGTTACTTATCATGCCCTAAAGTCAAAGAGTGTTACACCCAATCTCTAAGGGCTGAAGGCCCTAGATTTTCAAGTCACATCCCAAGGCAAAAGTGATACAATGTTAGCAGAGCTATCAGATTAAACAAGACATTTTTGTTGCAGAACAAACCACATGTTTTTTTTTTAAATAAACACTATAAACTACCCAAGTTTGCAAGTTCTGCTGTACCTTTAGAAAGGAAGGGCAGAGAAACAGACATTAGATAGCACAAACCCTTTCACTAGGGCAAATTCACAATGAGACATGCACCAGCTGGCTAAGATTTCTGCTTACATTTCCCACTCCTTCACCCCCTCTTAAGGCCACCCACATGTCTGGCTTTTCTGAATGCAGCCAGGTGTTCTTCTGATCAGGAACAGGAAGTGGTTCAGGATCACCCTCCCAGCCCTTCCCTCCCTTCCCAACAGAAAAGATCACCCATCAAAGCCCCTCATCCTCAAGGCCAAGGCAGACCAATCAACCAATCTCTTGCAGAACAAAAGGGACAAGGCACAGCACTTGTCTCTTTCCTGTCTAAATCTGAATCCAAGGGAGCCATTCGCCCACTCTACACAACACACTACAATGCACACGAGGTTTCTTGCAAGCCCAAATACCAGGACATATTTGGAGGAAAAAAGGAAGCAACCAGCTATTCCCAACCCAAGTAATCACAGCTGCCCTTTGGAAATTACCTTCTATGGGGAAAAAAAACATAATCATCCAATGCCCTCCCTCGCATGGGAAATGACTCACCCTCCGGTCTCCTTAAGTAGCAGCAATTCCTCTAACATTAACACTTTAATTCTCATCACTGTTACTCTGGACGTGTAAAAAAAGGAGCAAAGAAAAAGAGCAAGAAAAATAAAGAGGAAAGAGACCAACTTACAGAGGTGTAGTTGCTCTTCTGGCTCCGGAGCTCCTGTTCTTGGAACTGCAACCCAGCCAGGTGTTTCTCCAGTGCTTCCCAGTCCATAGTGGGCAGCTGAGGCTCCTGCTCTTTCAAGGCATCCCCTCCTAAGGAGTTCTCCACGGGGCGGAAGGCAAGCAAAGGACCTCCCTGCTGAGCTCTCTGGAGACAGGGGGCTTTGCTGTAGCCCACACCCCCTTTGTGTCCAGTCCGGTGGCTGGACGGCACCATGTTGGCATTGTGCCTAAGGTCCTGCAGGTGACGAGGATGAGGATGGGGAGGGGGATTCGTGGTGGGAGCTGGAGGGGGCATGGTGGCAGTGGGGAGGCTGAGGCAGGTACTCCTCACCTCCACCAGCTCTCTGGTTAAACTCCTCCCGGTAGGGGCATGGCGAGGGGCATAGTCCCCATCCTCCTTCCACACATCAATCCCTTTCCTGGCGGTAGACTCCTGGAAGTCGTCCTCCTCCTGGACCTCCTCCCCTTCTCTTCCTTCTTCTTCTTCTTCCTCCTCCTCCTCCTCCTCCTCCTCCTCCTCCTCGGAGTCCTCCAAAGCAGCCAAATCCAGGCTGGTAGGCGACGGGGAAGATTTGCATTCCGAGCAAGGAGTCACTTTGCTGGAACTGGACTCGGAGCTGGAGCGGCTGCTGCAGGGGTCGCTCCCGAGATCCATGCCATCCTGGAGAAGGAAAAAGAGAGCGAGAGCATTATAGATAGAGAGAGAGAGAGAGGGAGGGGGAGCGGGAGGGAGGGAGACACAAGAGGCAAGACAGACTTCTTTTTGTGCTCGGCGGCAGCTGCTGCTTCCCCCGCTCCAGAAGTAACCAGCCCCACCAGGCACCAGTTCAGCACCAGGCGCTCCAGATGCTGCCGGCAGTCTTAATGGAAAGGGGGGGGGGGGGNGAGGGGGGCGCCCCCGTCACTTCCCAAAGTTTCCTGCAAAGCCCTCACACTAAGCCAGGCGGGGGGAGGGGGAGGGGGAGGGGGAAGGGACACTTTTCCAGGAAGGAGACGGGCAATCTCCCACGGGAGAAAAAGGGATGGATGGATGGGCTCTCCGCTCCCCCCGCCCCACCTAGACACTCATCGGGCGCAGCCGCCCAGAGGCTTCTGTTCACATCGCCCGGTGTGGATCGGGGCCAGGAGACGGTGGCGAGACACAAACGCCACCCAGCGGTTTTCCGCCGGCAACCTTGCCCGCCACCGGAAACTTCCCGGCTCCTTCGCGTCCAGTTAAACCAAGGAGGGGAGGGGAAGGGGAAAACACACACACACACACACACAAAGCTACGCCGGTAGCACTGAAAAGAAAAGGAAGCGGGAGGAGAAGGGAGGGAGGGGTGGAAGAGCCGGAGAGCCCGTCCCCACGTAAACGGCGTAAAAAGAGGGGGGAAAAAGTCAACGGGAAAACATCGCCCCCTGCGGTGTCGCCCGAGAGAGAGAGAGGGAGAGAGAGGGAGGGAGGGAGAGGGAGAGGGAGAGAGGGAGGGAGCGCCCTGCCGGAGAAACTGCAAGCCTGAGGCAGGGAAGCGAAGGAGGCGCGTCGGGCTTGGCGGGTCGGTTTAATTGCTCTCCCTCCCTGCAAATTCCACAAGGCCGCGCATTGTCGCCCGCTGGGCCCCACCCTTGTTTCCGCGCCGGCATGTGGAGACACACAGCAACGAGTGGGGTTGTGTGTCTAGACACACGTGAGGGACGGAAGGCAAGGCAGTTTCCTCGTCTGCAGGATGAAATAACGATTGAAGAAGCTCCCCCCCCCTCCCCTCTTTGTATCCTAGGTCAATGTTCTTCTCCCTGTGGGAGTTTTTTTTTGGGGGGGGGTGGGGGGTGTTTTAAACTGTCGTGAAAATCAATAGTCCAGGAAAGAGTAAAGAGTCTGTGGCAAAAATAAAACAAACAAAACCCTGAACAAATCCTTGGGTTATATTTCACCTGGTTTTGTGTGAACACCTGGGTTGAAAATTGAAAAGTTAAATACCTACCTGAGCATTTCAACAGAAAAACCCTGCTTTGATTCGTCCCACCCCCACCCCACCCCCCTGTTTTTTCCCCTGGCCAAATGTCCCGCATCTACTACTCTCTTTTTTTAAAAAGTCCTAAAAAACTTTGGAGTTAAAGGCCATCTCTGAACATATGCAGAGTGCTTTCTCCTCCTGGGCACCAGAACAGCTGCCAAGCTGAGGCACGGTACTTTTTATTACTTTGGAGGTTGACATGGTTAAAGAAGACCTAAGTGAAGAGTGTGATAATAAGGAAATCCTGTTGTGCAATTTATTTGCACGTTCCTTTGAAACACAGGAAAATTCTGAAAGAGCAGTGGGAACTTTTGGGCTTTTGGAGAGCAAGTCCAAAAAAGGGGCTTTAATTAAATTGCTTCCTTGCTCCATCCTCAGAAGAAAATAAGTGGCAATCTTTGAGTCTCTTCCGTAAAGTGGTGACCGATGCTTCTTACAGATGGTCTTTTATTTTGAACTCAAGAGCAAGTTTCTCCCCTGATTCTCGCTAATATGGTTAATATTAGCATTTAAAGCATTTCAGCTGTATACAGAAGAGAGGCTAGCTATGGGTGGAAATCCATGATATTAGATATTTAAACTAACTTTTTGGCACTCAGTATAAGATTGGGATACCTGGTTTCTTGCCCAGGTTTTTGACAAAGGTGAATAAAGATTTGTTTCTTCTTCATTCCTGTTCAACTTTTTTGGTCATTGCTATCTTTCATCCTTTTAATGTTGAAATTTGTGTGTGTGTTTAATGTATTTACTTGTGAACTGCCCAAAGTCCTTGGGAGTAGGATGGCAAACAAATTTTTACTTATGAAACGAAGGTTACAATGAAGTCAAATGACATGACTTAGGCTAGTGGTAGTGTCTGAAATAGTATAGGGCAGTGGTGGCTAACCTTTTTGGGCTCCTGTGCCAAAAATTGTGCCCACATGCTCACATGCCCGCACCCAGAAGGCAATCTGCATGCCCCACCACGTCCCCTGCACATGTGCGCACAATCCCCCCATGCCTCCTTACCTGTACGACACCTCCCAGATGATTTTCAGCCTCCCAGCGGCTTGATAAAAGCCTCTGCATCCTCTGTAGGCTGAAAAATAGGCCTGTTTCATCACTTCCAGTATTTTGCAACTGGGTTGCAGAGGCTTTCCTCAAGCCGCTGGGAGGCCAAAAAAGGCCTCAAACAGGCCAAAAATCAACTGTGAGGCACATATATGCACAGTGAGGAAAGTTTGCCTGCGGCTCGCGTGCTGGCACAAATGGCTCTACGTGCCACCTCTGGCATGCGTGCCATAAGTTCGTCATCACGGGTATATATGCTTGAGTAGGGGGTTGGACTAGAAGATCTCCAATGCCGTACTCAAGCAGGAGACCAGATATCAAATAGCCTATGTCAGATCCTTTGACTTCATTGTAACTTATTCCCTTCCAACTGTTATTTTGTTATTCTATAGTAGGGTTGTTAAACTGGTGGCCCAGAGGCTGGATGTATCACACACAGGTCACGCCCACCCCAACTGCGCAAAGGGGAAAAACATTGCCATTATGTCACGTGACAGTAACATGTCACCATGAGTTTGACACTTGTGTTCTATAGTGTTGCAGAATTCCTTCTGATTTCGACCATTATACCTGCTGAACTCCACTACTTCTGCTTAATTCCATATATGAGTCCTAAATCCTAATCTGAGTCATATTTTGGCACCTTGAATTTGGTTATACCTAAGTCAGTCCAGCAGCTTTTCTTATTTATTGGTCTGAACCTCTCAGAATTCTCCAGCAGTATGGCACACACTGGTCGAGGCTTCTAATTCAATCCATTTGGAGAGCATCAGGATTGGAGAGCATCTGAATGCTAAACACAAAGTGGAGAGCTGACCTTTCCATCAGTTTCAAAATATGAAGAACCTTGCTGTAGGTGAACAAGGACTCCTTTTAAGCACTATGATTAGTGTGTTTGTGTACCACACTGAACCATAAATTAGCTAATTATCTGACTATAGGATGATGAGGTTAGAAACTACCTGCTGCTCTCTTCCAATCTTAAACTCATGTTGGAGTTGGAGAGGCTGTTTAGGTTTCCTTATAATCAGAATTTTCTCCTCTTTTGGACTACATAGCAATAGCACTTAGACTTCTATACTAGTTTATAGTGCTTTACAGCCCTCTCTAAGTTTACAGAGTCAGCCTATTGCCCCCAACAATCTGGGTCCTCATTTTACCCACCTTGGAAGGATGGAAGGCTGAGCCTGGTGACATTCGATCCGCCAAATTGCAGGCAGCCGGCAGTCAGCAGAAGTAGCTTGTAGTACTGCATTCTAACTACTGCGCCACTGAGGCATGGTTACATGCTGAGTGCAAGGGCTCAAAAGACGCACAGCCAATACAGGTAGTCCTTGACTTACAACAGTTCATTTAGTGACCATTCAAAATTATAATGGCACTGAAAAAAGCGAGTTATGACCATTTTTCACAATTAAACCTTTGTAGCATCCCTATGATCATGGCTCAAAGTTTAGATGCTTGACCAACCAATTCATATTTATGAGGATTGCAGTGTCCCAAGGTCATATGATCACCTTTTGTGAGAAGCAAAATCAGTTTGGAGGCCCGATTCACTTAACAACTGGGTTACTAACTTATCAACTGCAGTGATTCATTTAACAATTGTGGCAAGAAAAGTTGTAAAATGGGGCAAAACTCACTTTTGTGTAAGGACCAGTTTTAAATCACTTTTTGAGTACCATTCATAATTTTGAATGGCCACTAAACAAATGGCTACAAGGTGAGGACTACCCATATGTGTTTACAAGACTATATACTGGATCAAATCCTGAGTAACCTTTTATTTTAAAAAATCTTAGCAGGATACACAAGCCCTCTTTTAGAGGTATTCATCTTTCATTGTTAAAATCATTTTGAAAAGCTAACAAAGATTATTTTGATTTATATAAATCCATTTTTAGTATATCCATCCAGAGCTTTAGCCATCCTGCCAGCTTTTTTAAAAAACATCAAACTATGCAATATACAAAACACTTACAGATAAATTAACACTCATAGAAGTAAAATGAATTCTGCAAACAAGTCACAGTTGGGGAAAAATCCAACTTCCTCTGAAATAATAATAGTAAAAGAAAAAAAAATTATATCCCTGAAACTTTTCCGTAGGAAACTCTTCTTGCCCCCCCCACACCCCACCCCCCAAAACCCCCCACTTGAGGAAATGAATGAGCTCTGCAAGAAACCCAGAAGGTCAACAGAATCAGGCTTCTTATAAATCAGGTGAAGTTGCACCAAAGACAACTTTGTTGCTCCCAAAATCGCTGCATAACTCAGAAGCTGTTTCTCAACAAGCAGGAACACTTGTAACATCCTGAAAGTATACAACAGAATCCTAATACAATACTCTGAACATAGCTGGTAGGAAAAGAATTGTGACTACAACAAAAGAGGTAATCATGATAAGATAGGTTTATGGCTAGAAACCTAGATCTCTCTAAAAGTAAGCCCCCAGTGATAATAAAACTGATAGGTAACCTCTAAGTAATACCTTGAAAGCCAAATGTTATGTAGCAGTCAGGTTGTGGATTAGAACTAAGGAAACCCAGGCTTGTCAACCTGTAGCCATGGAATTTCACTGGAGGACTTTAGGATAGTCAATCTTGGCCCAACTTACCTCACAGCACTGTTGGGAAACAATAGAAGGGAATGCTATATATATCCCCCCCCCCAGCTCCTGAATAAAAGGTAGGATTAAAAAAAAAACACATATATGATTGTCCTACAAGCAACATGCACTTTCTGGCTTTTACAGGCTGATAGCCATCACACTGCATGACCCTAACATCAAAATGGCACATAGTTTACCATTTACTATTCAAGATCAACTGGTACCATATTCCATCAGCTTCTTGCATGAGAAGCGAAATGTCTTCAAAGAAAAACCAGAAAGTCCAGTTGCCTGTCAAAAAAACACCTTTGGGGCAACCATGACCTGGATGACTGAGAATCTCCAAAGACCCATGATGGTGAATCTATGGCATGCATGCCAGAGGTGGCACACAAAGCCCTCTTTCTGGGCACACCAGCTCTTGCCCCAGCTCAGCTCTGCAGCGTAGGTGTGCGCACCTCCTGCTGGCCAGTTGGTCTTCGGGTCTCTGCCATGCATACGCAGGGGAGGGGCACATGCGGGGGTGGGGCGCATGCACAGGGAGTGTACACACATTGCATTTTGGCAATGCACACTTGTACTTTGGGCACTTGGTGTCGAAAAGGTTAGCCATCACTGCCATAGATGTTTACTCTATCACTCCTTCTACTCTCAAATCTCTTAGAAACAGTTTGCAGATTCCATTCATTCTGTGAAATTCACAGTGTTTCATTTAATCATATGCACTGAATGATTTCTGCTACAAAGAGAATATGAAGAGACATTACAACTATCTTTTACTTTGAAAGATCTAAAACCATATACTGAACTTCACACCAGGTTTGTGTGTAAATATTCAATATGGAATTAATATTATTGGCCCATCTTGCCTGCAGGAATTTAGACAGAATGCTAAACTGGTTTAGTGTTGTACAGTATAAAGAAGCCATAGGTCCAGGGGTGGGATTCAAATTTCTTAATAACCGATTCTGTGGGTGTGGCCTAATTTGTGGGTGTGGCTTGGTGGCCACATGACTGGCTGAGCGTAGTTTGTATGTAAATATTGTAAATAATTATGTAAATATTGAATTTTTTTTATTAAAAAGCAACTTTTACTCAAAATCAGGCAGGCAGATTGAGTTGCTCATAGAATCACAGATTCACTCAGAGATCTATCTATCTGCAATCTATTGCCTGAGTCTGTCATATAAAATTTTCTTGCAAGCAAATTCACAAAATAAACTCACAACACACCATGTATGTAAATATTGAATTTTTATTAAAAAAAGAGCAACTTTTACCCAAAATCAGGCAAAGCAGGCAGGCAGATTGAGTTGCTAACAGAATCACAGATTCACTTGGAAATCGACCGTTCTGCAATCTAGCGTCTGAGTCTGCACTGAAAAATAGAAGCTCCAGTCCTAGGAAAGGTTCAGCTCTGCTTTTAGATTNGGGGGGGGGGGGGATGGAAAAATAGCAACTTACCAAAGGCAGGCAAGTTGGATGATGCACATGCCAGGTAAGGAGTGAGAGGGCAGGGCAGGGCAGGGCCAGCCAGTGGAGTGATTTGCCAGTTCTCCAAACTGCACAGAATCATAACAACAAGCTCTATAGAACTGGACCAACCAGGTAGAATCCCACCCCTGCACAGGTCCATAAGTATGTTCCTTCCTTCCTCTGATATACTCCTGTATAGAAGCTTTTGCTCACATTTCAGCTTATTGGATCATTATGCTTATGCTGATACAAAATGCTTAATGTTGACTATAAAATATGGAATGCATGATTAATGACATTACAATGCATGTTGAATGGAACATGATGTATGTGGAATGTGTTCCTTCTAGCCTTATCTCACTAGTCATTTGGAACTCTTTGACTATCTGAATGACTCAGTATATATACTTTTCTTTTCTTGACAAAGCCCTTTTCCAAAGATTCTTGGCAGCTTTAAGAAAACAGGAGAGATCCTCTTATGAAGTGTTGTAGCAGTTTAAATAACCAGGAGAAATCAGTATTAGTTGTCACAGTGAAAGGTTATAATGGTATAAACACCACTTCTATCACCATCATACCTTGAATAATGTATGAAACTGAGTTAGTGAGGTTGTTTGATGGATGTTCAAAGCCAGGACAGTCCATAGCGAAAATATTGTTGCTCGAAGAACCACTGCATAGCATTGGAAACATCTTTAATTAGGCCAGATCCAATGAGAAAGTACAAAATTGGCAAAAGTTAGTCAATAGATATTTGGGTCGTATTTTATCATTAACTGGAGTAAACAGGAGGAGGGAAGGTAGGAAGCAAAGCTTTCCATTTTCCTTACAACCACTCTGGAGAATGCAAAAGGTAGGGTAGAAACAAGTGTCTCATTTGGAGAACCAAACTGACAAGTGATTTAAATAAGTGTACTATGTAATGGGTGTATATTAGCTGGTAACAACTCCTGAAAAACCTTCATGAAAAAAATGATCATAAAAGGAGGCTAATTCTAATATTCTCACCCTGATTTCACCTGCTTCAAAATACAGCCCAAAGCACATTTATTTTAATGCTTTTATGTGGACTTATCATTAGGTTTCCTATTCTTTTAATGTGTAGACTTTGGTGCATTTTGCATACAGCTGCACTAGAGGATGTAAATATAGGTACCTCCACATAACTATAAGTTTATACTAACTTTGTGATTTATCCAATTTTTAAAATTGCAACTAATTACTAGTAGCCTATAAATATCTCAGTTAAAAAGCTAATCTGCTTTATTATGTCCTGGTTCACTGAAGCTTGCTCTAGAGTACAAATTTGCAGTCTTCAAAAACACTCTTACAAGGAAGGCTTTCCATAATGTATATTTAATCAACTTTCAGTTTCAGCTGAAATGCTTTCAGTGTTTCTTCATTTGCAAAAATAAAGCCATGTGCTCTAACAGACAGTATTTATCAGGTTTAAATGTGTTGTCTGTATCTTGGAAATATAAAGTTTATTATGAATAAATGAAAAGATGGACTGTCAGAAAACATTGGACAGCCCACTCTGTTTTTCTGAACTCAGTGCCAAGCTGAGTGGTTACTTTAATTACAGTAAGCAAATTAATTAAATTTAATTAATTAATTGAGCTGGAGGAGCTGATGAAAATCATTGACATTAAAAATGAGCTGATGAAATACACTGAAATTGTTGTAGCTGCTTTAAACTTTAGTTGGCATTTGAAAAATGTGTTAGATTTAGAAACACATTCATTCATATTTATTTATTCAATTATTTGGTCATCCCACTTGCAAATGAGACTCCGAGCAGCTAACATTGTTTTCAGACTGACAACTTAAATATTTTTCAAAACCACAATGATAAAAATGTAGCATGTCTGATGCTAGTCACAATCCAATAACCCCTAGAGAGAACTCACTAAAAGAAAAAGCAAGTTTTTGGTCCTCATGAAAGGCTGGCAAGAATAATGCCATTCTGATATCTATGCTGTTCCTCAGGATAGGTCCCCCAACAGAGAAGACATGTTTCTTGGGCACATCAGGTGACTTAGTTCAATAATAGGGACCCAAATTTCTCAAATAATCTAGTCCTGTGCCATGAAAGTCTTTATAAATCATAACCACCATCTGATGGTAGTTTGCTTCCTATCTTGTAATACAGTACTTGAATGGATCTACTACTGTCTCTGGTTATCCACCTTCCTTCGGGTTCAGTGGCAGAGGTGGTATTTAGCAGGTTCTGACCAGTTCTGGAAAATCAGTAGCGGAAATTTTGAGCAGTTTGGAGAACCGGCAAACACCATCTCTGATTGGAGATTTTACAGTATCCTTCCCCTGCCACGCCCACCAAGCCACGCCAGTTATAAAAAAATTGAGAGAACCGGTAGTAAAAAAATTGAATCTCACCACTGTTCAGAGGTTTCCTGTACTTACTGATGAAGAGGGGGTCAGCTTATTTTCCAAAGCCACCAGGGGGCAGGACAAGAAACAATGGATGGAAACTAATCAAGGAGAGAAGCAACCTGGAATTCAGGAGAAACTACCTAACAGTGAGGACAATTAACCGGTGGAACAGCTTGCCTTCAGATGTTGTGGGTGCTTCATCACTGGAGGTTTTTAAAGATTGGACAGAAGCCACCTGTCTGAAATGGTATAGGGCTGTGATGACGAACTATGGCATATGTGCCATAGGTAGCATGAAGCGTCCTCTCTGTGGGCATGCGAGCCGTTGTCCCAGTTCAGCTCCAGCATGCATGTGTGTGCATCTTCTGCCAGCCAGCTGGTTGTCAGGTCTCTGCTACGCATGTGCAGGGGGGGCACATGTAGGCGCCCCTGTGTGTGCATTCATGGGGGATGGGACACATGTGGTGGGTGCGTGCACATGCACAAGGGTGGGGTGCACATGCATGTTCAGGGGAAAGGGGAAATGGGCCCACATGTGCATTGCATTTTGGGGATTCGGGCACATGCGTGCACTTTCAGCACTCGGTTCAGAGAAGGTTAGTCATCACTGGTATAGGGTCAGCTCTATTCTGATTGATGAAGGGTTTAAATCAGTGGTGGGATTCAAATTTTTTAACTACAGGTCCTATGGGCATGGCTTGGTGGATGTGGTGTGGCTTGGTGGGTGTGGCAGGGGAAGGATACTGCAAAATTTCCATTCCCACCCCACTAACCTGCTTTCCAGCTCTGTTCTCCTGTGCAGGGCAACAAAAGAAGATCCAGCTGATCAGCTGGGACTTGTGAGGCAGAGAATAGATGGGGGCAGGACCAGGCAGAGGTGGTATTTGCCGGTTCTCCGAACTACTCAAAATTTCCACTACTGGTTCTCTGAAACTATTCAAAATTTCCATGACCGGTTCTCCAAACTACTCAAAATTTTCACTACTGGTTCTTCAGAACTGGTCAGAAGCTGCTGAATACCACCTCTGGTTTAAATGCAATAGCACTTAGATCCCAATGTCTGATTCAGCCAAACTTGATTTCCTGACAGACAGGAAAGAAGGTATGAAGTGGAAAGTTGTGAGGCACTTTTTAAGCATTCCTATGTATTTCTCTTTGCCTCAGCTTCAATATCCAAGGATGACGATTTTTTTTAAAAAAGGAATAAAGAGGTTCTGAGTTGGTAATGGTTCTTTTATGGAACTATAAAATCAAATGGTTTCATGATACTATAGTAAAAATCATTTCTGGAACACTATAACATTAATTGCACGATCTTCTGAATCTATTTATAACATAAAGCCAATTGATAGTCTTCAGCAGATACGCAAGTGCTGTAGGAAGCCATTTGGCTGCAGTTTTTAACTCTGTGGTTTGCTTTGTTATTTGCTTGCCTTACCATCACAGTTGGGACCAGAACTGCTATATACTTCTAGATAAGTGAGTCATGCCCAATCTTACAATCTTTTTTTTAACCATGGTTGTTAAGTGAATCGTATGGTCATTAAGTGAATCACATAGTCATTAAGCAAATCCAGCTTTCCCATTGAAACTTCCCAGGGGCATCCAACCATGGCAATCACATGACCCTGGGACTCTGCAACTGTTTTAAATATGTTGGCCTGTTGCCTGGTGCCCAACTTTTTGTCACATGACTGCAGGGATGTTGCAACCATTGAAAGTGCGAGGACTATGTAAGGCACTTTTTTCAACACTGTCATCATTTCAAACAGTCATTAAATGAATGGTCCTAAATTGAGAACTACCTGAAAATAGATTTGAAGCATTCTTATCTCCCACAGATAAGGAAGGAATAGTTGGGTTTTCAAATAAACATCCCTTGTAATTTTTAACATATAAGTAGTTTCTAAAAGAATGGAATTATATGAGACATTTCAATGCAATATTATTTTCACTCCCCTGATAATAGCTACAGAAAATTGTTCATTTTTGAGGAATGTATGGCACCTAAACTGCATAATGCTAATAAGTAATAATAATACCTAGAAAATTGTACTTTTTGAATTGACATTTTTAGGTGTCCCTAAAGATGGGTAAAACCTTACTCTGAAATGCATTATATCATGCCTAGCATTAAACTGAATTAAATATATTATTTAATTTATAATTTAATAAATAATAATTTAGTTTAAAGCAATATAAATATATTGCTACTATTATTTTGAGCATTTGACTTGCTCATAGAGCTTGTGGTTTTCCACATGTTTTGAATTAAGACTTTTTAGCAAGCCCAGATTTTCCACAATAAACGGCCAATGTATTAAGAACAACAGCTACTGCATAAAATTCTTCTTGGACATTCCTTCAAATAGTGGAGAACTGAGTTTTTGTTTTGTGTGCTTTAGACCACTGTCTTTATAGCATTAAAATATAAATTCTTAAGTTAAAAAAAATAAATTGACTTTAATTTTAATGAAAACCGTTTATTTCTATTAAGGTCTGTTACTTCTGTTAAGATGAAAATGATTAGATCTCTTCATATTTTATTTCATTTTCTTCATCTACCACAAGTTTCTTCTATCCAAGTTAATATTTTGAAGAACCCAAGCTTTTGATATTTGTCCAAAGAAATTTCATTTTCTTTGAACAGTTAAGATCTTAGACTCAATGAAGCAATATATCATGATGACAGCAGTATTCTTTCAGTCTATGACATGCTTTTATGTTATAATAACAACACAAAAATGAAGTCTCTAGGAAATAAATCCAGATTATTGGTTGGAACAGTGAAAGGGAAGGGTAAATATGTCTCTGCTAATTTTGCTAGAGACAATCATAAGTGAAGAGGACATGATCTGAAACACGTCAGACAACTTGGCTTAAGATAAACAAATAAAACCTATGCCTGGGTAGAACTTACATTTGTTTGCCTATTGTCTTTATAGTCAATATGACATCGTCATCAAAACATGTTGGACTCTGATCATGGTGATATAGGTTTAAACTCAGCTGAGGATCTCATTTGACTGACTTATGGTCATAATATCTCACATCATTTTACTGGACAGAATAATCATCAGAATAAAGTGAGCAGAGACCTTGATTTGTACTGTCTTGAATTTTGCAGAGGAAAGGCTCAGATTTAATTAATTAATTTATCAAATGTATTAACCACCCATCTTCTTCATGGAATGATAACATTTGAAATAATGAAAAACAAACACAAACTTTGGAAAATAACCTTTATAAAATGAAAATGAATAAGAAATAATTATAAATCAATCTAAAAAGAACAATATTTAATGGAATGAAATAAAGGTGTTGATGGCAATTTTTGTAGATTTTTTGCATGAAATATCAGTGGAATGATATATTAAAGAATTTTAAAGTAATCAAGTTGGAAGGGAACATTGTATCCATTCTCCCAAGAAGTGTAGTGGTTAAGACATCAGGCAAAAATCAAGAGATTGTGAGTTCTCAGTCTGGATGGGTGACCTTGGGACAGTTCTCTCTTGGCCCTAGGATATAACCAATGGCAAGCCACTTCCAAAAAACCCTTGCCAGGAAAACTGCAGATCTTGTCCAGACAGTTCTGGGAATCAACACTGACTCAAAGGAACAATAAATCGATTCCCTTGATCAATGTCGAAATCCAAGACAAATGGCTGTCTAGTCTTTACTTGAACTTATCCAATGAAAAAGAGATTACCACCTATTGGGGTAATTTGTCCCACCATTGAATTTCACTTATTATTAAGAGGTTTTTCTATCATTCAGTCAAAATCTGTCTTCCTGTACTTTAAATCTATTCTGTGTCCTGTATTTGAAAAGTTATCACTATTACACATATGCAGCTCCTTAAACTGTTATCTCCATAGTTTCTAGTCTCCCAATTTCTCTTCATTGCCATTAAAAAAGAAATCTGTTCATCTACAGTGAATTCCAAAGGTGCTTTTTTAGGAGGCAACTGGACTTTCTTGGTTTTTTTTTTTGAAGATGTTTCACTTTTCATCCAAGAAACTTATTCAAGGAATGTAAATCCTTCCATTCCCCACCATCCTGTGAAAACTGAAGAAATTTTTTGGATGAGAAGCAAATGTCTTCAAAAGAAAAAAAAACAAGAAAGTCCAGTTGCCTCCTGAAAAAAGCACCTTTGGGACAACCATGACCTGAATTGCCGAGAATCTCTACAGACATCTGCAGTGAATCCTTCTTAAAGTATGATGGTAAAACAGGGGTTCTAATAAATTCAGAATAAAGTAAAATGATTGTTTCTGAGATTTGGAAATTACCCTTCTGTTGATTCAACCTAAAACAGCATTTCATTTCTTTTGCAGTTGTCAACTATTTTTCCAGTGCTTTTTTTTGTTTCCTGAGTGAAGACCCTGGCTATTGTCTCTGTTAAATTTCATTCTGTTACTTTCATCCAATTTTCTAGTCTATCAAGTTACTCTGACTTTTATTTATGTATTAAGTAGAATGTTAGATGCCTTACCCTGTTTTGTATCAACTAAAACTCTGATAAATGTTCCCCTCATCTCTTTGTCCAAGTAATTAATACAAATAATTAAAGCACAGAGAATCCAAGATTGATTCCTGTGATAACCCTCTCTCCAATGTTATAATGAACCATTGATAAACACTTTTTGAACACACATTTCAAGCCAGAAATGTACCTATTTAAATGTCATGCTATCCAGCCCTCAATTAAGTAACTAATCACCGTTTGATCAAGTACTTCATCAAAAACATTGCTTTAATTAAGATATTTTATGTCTATAGCATTCTCAGGCTCTGTTAAGGAAACTATCCAATCAAAAATGAGATAAGAATCATCTGGCAAGATTTGTTATTGGCAAATCCATGCTGACTTACATTTCAATCATAATAGTCATTCCATCAGGCCTGTATTATACCAATTAAATCGTATTTATATTTCTGTACTAAGATGTCAAACTTAGCTTCTTTCTAATAATCAGAATATTAATATGTAGACAGTCAATTATATGAATCAGTATACTTTCCTATTTTCCAAAGATCGTTTTAAGAAATTTCACTTTAGCAACACTTCCACTTTTTACACTGCAGAAGTCTCATGTCCTTAATTCAGTGGGGTTGTTTTTATTTCTACCCCATCCCATATTTAATTTAAAGCTTTGAGAATCAAGCAAATTTGTAATTTTTTTCCAGTCGGTATGTAGGTGGAAGCAGCATATTTTTTGTGTACTATTATTAATTTTTCATATTAAATCCCAGAGATACATATGTGAGATGAGTAACCATTTTAAATCTAAAAATAGAATAATTTTTTTTTTACTGGTTCTTATAAAGTTTGGTCCTCTCATGCTAGACTTTATTATCTGTATAACTTAAGCATAATCTCAGAAACTGAAGATGTCCAAAGAATACGGTTTGCATTGTCAGTATTCTTTCCTTTTCTATTTCTACTTCATGGGCTCAAAAGATGGATGAGAATATTGTATAACACTCCCCCGCCACACATCCACACATCCACACCCACCCACCCACACAAGGTCTTCTGAGCTTTTAAATTCTATGATATTGTTGAAGCTGTTCTTTTGCTCCCGTGTTTCTTAATAGGGATAGAATGTCAGTGGAATTTAGAAATATTGGAAGTTGTTCCATGCTGCTGCAGATTATACTGTTAATGAGCCAGTAGATCCAACTGTACAGGTAATCCTAGCTTAACACTGATCTACTTCAGAGATCTTTCAAAGATACAAAAATGCTGAAAAAGCAGATCCTATGATGGATCCTTGCAATTGGCAGCCATTGTGACATCCTTGAAGTCGTGAGATTGTGATTTAGGTGCTTGACAACCAGCTTGCAATTATAACAGGTGTGTAACTCGCGGTCTGAGGTCCAGATGCGTCATGCGCTGGCCACACCCATGCCCAGTTAATGAAGGGGGAAAATGCCCTGATACATCACATGATGTCATCATGATGTCATCATGATGAGTTTGACACCCCGAATTATAATATTGGAACATCCTGCAGTCATGTGATCGTCACTTGCCAGCTTCAGTGCCAGCTTCTGACAATAAACTCAGTGTGGAAGCCTATGGGAGGTTGCACATTGTGATCATGTAAGTATGGGATTTACCTAATGACAGCAACTGGGAAAATTGGAATGGCTGTTGTAAGTCAACAGGCATGTTACATCATGCCTTATGACCACGTCACTTAGCAATAGAGTTCCTGGTTCCAATTACATTGATAAGTGCAGACTACCTATGTACATTTGATTCAGCTCATTGTAACAGAGAGCTATTGGCCACTATATCCTTTGACCTCCTATAGCGCACAATTGTTGCCTCTCTACAATTTAGGCCTTCTTAGTTTTTCTTTCTATTTTGCAGTGTCTGCTTTATTTACCCTGAATGCTTAGAGCCTAAGTTTTGAGTTCTACTGATGAAAAATATCTTCTACATCTCCAGCTTCTGATTGTTAGATGAATGGATGTGCATCTGACCATAACTGGTTCAGTGTTTGTTCTCTTTGCATTGCCCATGCAGTGAATACCTTGCGGGATACTATAGTAAGAAAGTGTAAAGGAAGGATATCTGGGAGATAAAATAATAATGTTTCCTTTTCCAGAAAGTCAAGAAGTCTTTCAAAGTGGTAGTTTGAACAGAATCACAGAGGGACTCCGACTACAGGACTAATTTCATACCCTGGCAATAGGGTATGAATTTTCTCATAGCTTAATATCAGTTGACTGTCAGAAAAATATCAGCAATCACATCCAAAAGATGTATGCCTCTTAATTCTCTCAAGGTTGCTTCATTCTCATTGAAATGTAGGTTGGTGCAAAGATAACTGCAAATATCTTTTGATATGCTTCTGAATGGTGTGGCTTATCAAATAAGGAAACAAATGTAAATTGTTTATTATTGCTTCCATTTTGCAGGCATTTAAAAATATTTAAGATGAAAAATGTGAAGATTGCATATGTATTAACCCATGATTGTTCTGCATCAGCTATAGACATTTTTCCTGATAGGAAGAAGAAAGATCTCTTGCCAAGATAATGGTTGAATAAAAGAGGTCTGAACTGGGAAAAAGGATATAACCTGAGGAAGTATGCATGTAACTAGAAAGAAGACTCTTTCTAGTTTGTGTAGCAATCAAGGAAGAAGTGGGGAAGTGCATTCAGTCTTGCAAGGTTTAGTTACAATAGCTTTACAATAAAAGTAGTATTGTCATACATGCCATTGGATTCCTAATCCACTCTACCTTGATGGGCTGTTATGTTTTAAACCCAGTGAGACTTCTGGATAAGATTATGTAGGAAATTAATACTTCCTGAAACATAGAATATATTTCTGCAATTAAGATCTGACCTCTTTTCAGTGATAATTGCAATTCAATGTGTCTTCTTTGAAACACTCACCAGAGACTATTCCTCACTTATGTACTATTCATTTGCTTGTCAGACCTCTCTCCCTGCAGTCTAATATGAACAAGTAGTTCAAAGAACAAAAGTGCAACAAGAGAGCTATGATTATTTATTTATTAAATTTATGTGCCTCCAATCTCATGGTTCAGGGCAACACTAAGGGGCTTCGATTAATATTATTAGTAAAGTTAATAGTAGATTAAGAATGCCAGCAAATAGCCTACTTTTAAATGATACACCTTATACTGGGCAAATTAGAGCATAAAGACTATTGTTCATTTTCTCCAGTTTATCTACATTTATTTCTTGAAGCTTGCCTCTTTTGTGAAGAAGAAACAATTGCATCTGCCTACTATGTTGATGAATATCATTCCTATTAGCCCATCAAATTGTCTCAGACAAAAGTTCTTTGTCCTCCAGTAGATGTTTGTATCACTTCCAGATGTCCTGAATATAATTACTATTTGTAACAAACTCTTCTGTTTTGTGAGTGTTGCCTTGTGCCTTGGCTCTAGCAAAATTATTTAATTCTTAATTTAATTAATTAATTATTCTACTTAATACATACTGTGCATTTCAACTTTCATTAACAACTTGTATTACAAAGTGTTTAATCTTTATGTTTTTAAACAATGAAATCATTTTACAAAACCACTTTTAGTGTGCTTTATTTCCTTCATCATGCTTTGTAAATATCCTGACTCTTTTTTTATATGGCTTCTGTAACACAGTTTATTCTCTAGTCATCAAAATACACAATACAATATACAAGATACACATCACTTAATGACAGAAATTTTGATCTCAATTGCTGCTGTAAATTGAGGACTACTCCTAAGGCAGCTTGATTCATTATTACATTACTGAAATAAGCTTCTTTGAGCTTTCTGAATATTAGAGAAGAGAAAGTGACAGAATGTTCTTGAGGATAACTTTGAAATTTATTTAAATACAGTTCAAACTTATTTTTTTACCAATTGTGAAAGATTTTTTTTTAAATTACACACTTTTATTTGTACATTTATTGATTTAGAGAAAGCATATGATGACTTGAATAGAAAGGAATTAGGGAATGTTCTCTGTGAATTTGCAGTTGATTGTTGTGCAATATTTATATACAACTTCACAGTGTTTTACAGCCTCTTGAAACAATTTAGAGCAGGGGTGTCCAAATTTTTGCAAGGAGGGCCAGATTTGGTGAGGTGACCAGCAGTGGGATTCAAATTTTTTAACAACCAGTTCTGTGGGCATGGCTTAGTTGGTTGGCATGGCTTGGTGGTCATGTTGTGAATAGGTGCGAACTGGTAGAATCCCACCCTTGGGCTGACCATTCAGCCTGACATTCTTTGAGCTATTAACATTAAAAGGGAAAAATGCTTGCCAGCGGGGATGAGTAACAGGCTGTGCTGGCAGGGTGTAGAAGCTGTGGGCCATTCAAAATTTGAAAATGGGCTGCAATTGGCCTCTGGGCTGGACTTTGGACATGCCTGGTTTAGAGAGTCAGCATATTGCCCCCAACAATCTGGGTCCTCATTTTACCGACCTTGGAAGGATGGAAGGCTGAGTCAATCTTGAGTGGGTGAGAACTGAACTGCTGAACTGCTTGCTGGCAGCAGGCAGTCAGCAGAAGTAGCCTGACCATTGCACCACCATGGCTGATGCTATAAGACCATATAATAACAATCATGTGATAGAAATTACTGTGGAACTCTCAACAGAATACCTTAAGCCACCAGACTTGAAATTTTAGGCTTTGGCAACTTAAAACTACCCTGACTTCAGTCTATTGCAATGTACTACCCATCAGTGACTACTTCAGCTTCAACCACAACAATACACAAGCACACAATAGATACAAACTCAAGGTATACCACACCAAACTCGATTGCAGGAAATACGACTTCAGCAGGAGAGTGGTCAATGTCTGGAATACACTACTTGACTCTGTGTTTTCTTCCCCAAACCCTAAAAACTTTAACCTTAGACTGTCTACTGTTGACCTCACCCCATTCCTAAGAGGTCTGCATAAGCACACCAACGTGCCTTCCATCCCTGTCCTAATGTTCCTTTCTATTCATATCCATTTCATGTATTCATAATCATGTTTATATTTATACATGTTATCTAATACATGCTTGACAAATAAAATAAATACAAATAAAAAAATTATTCAACAAATGGTTTAATATTTGAGTGGAGACATGTGTATGATATTGGTTGGTTAATATATCTATGGCTAAATTGCAACTGCAAGCTTTAGTTCACAATCCTGAAGTCCTTGATCTCGGAATTCATAATGCTGTTCACCTTCCTTCTCCAGAGCTAGAAACAGGGCTCTGAGTTCTGAAGAACACGTGAGATCCAACTTCTTGCCTCCTTGGAAAGGTTCTTGGAAAGCCTGCAGGAGTGTCACAGATGTGAATTAAGGGATGAAAGATCTAAGCTCTCTTATTTTGAACTGGTAGGAAATTTAGATCAGATTTTTTTTAAAAGAAAGACTCAGAAGAGTATTTTGTGCTCTTTTTCAACTAGAAGAATGCACCCAGGAGTGCTTCATTGCTGGACCATGCTAACAAGAACATAAGATTGCTCTTTTAGCAGCTACAAATGAAACCTGATTTAAATTTAAGACTTATTTCCAAAGCATGATTTTGTTGTTAACTCTCAAGTAATCAATTGGCAAGGCAAACGGCTCTGATCAATGTGTGTACATTTTAAAGGACATGGCTGAAATCTAAAAGTCTATTTGTTGGATTTGTGTATGTATGTGAACCTATTATTATTGTGGTAAAACGTAGCAATAGGACAGTCTACTCAGACGACGCATTGGCTGCAGAGTAAAGGAACTGAAGGAAAATACTTTTGCAGGTTGCTGGGAAAGGTTGAAATATGGAACAAGAACAAATTGGATTTAACCTTTCCTTTTAGCACTGAGTGGGTAGCTATTGCCTCTTGCAGATTTACTGAAATGCCAAGGTTAAAGAATCAGTTGATTTGATGATATTGTTGAAAGGTGTCAAAATGCCTTTCTTTCAAGGATTCAATTTTCCCACTGGGAGAGCTCTGGCGCAAAGATACAGACAACTACTTGAAAGCTGGATCTTTTTATTTTTCAGGAAGGCGGAGAACAGCAAGAAGTCTGTGTTCCTGGGCTAGCTAGTTTCTTATGGTAAGTCCCTGGTTTTTTATACCATTTTCTTCCTTTTTAAAGTTGATTTTGTATGAATGTTTGTATTTGTGCTTAATGTTTCAAATCCTGTTTGTCTTTATTCCGGCCGGAGGGCAAGCTCTGCGGGGTGCGGAAGGCAAACTCTGTGGGGTGCGGAAGGCAAACTCTGCGGGTTGGCCAGATTGTATTATTGGTTTTCTCTAATCTCTTTTAGCTTTAAGATAGTTTTTCATATTTGTTCTGTGGCAATCTCCTGTCTGTCCCTTTTGTAATTTATATTTTGTGTCTTTTGTCTGTTTGTTTTGCTTATTTGGTATGTCCTGTGTTTGTAAGGGTTTTCTAAATTATCTTTTTGTTTCCTTGTCTTATTTGTCTAGTTTTCTTAATTACTCAGGCCTTTTAATACCTTTTTATTTGATTCCTTTTCCTATGTAAGTTTGTTTTAGGGCTGACCTGATGTTCCCCTTGGGCTTTTCTTGTTTTTGTGACACTACTGTCTTCGTGAAGTTCCCTTTCCACAATGGCATAAGATTAATAAATGACAATTCTGCTTGTGCTGATTATAATAAAAGTGGATGATAATAGAGACACAGACCACTTCAGTCACAATTTGGAGAGCTTGACATCCAGATAAGTTACTAGATCCCCAAAGTTTTGGAGCCCATAAAAACTATTCTTAGATCTGAGTAAATAGATTTTATATAAGTAGATAAGTAAGTAGGTAGCTATCAGAATGGAGAATCTGTGGATGTTTGTAATTCTGTGACACCGGGAATTAAAAATGGATGTTTACAAAATATTGCAAAAGGAATTTTTATGGCATCAAAAAAGCAATTAGCATCCCCCTCCATTATCAAGACTCCTTAAAAAAGATAAAAGGTCTTCATTAAATTTTTTTTCCTTCCATTCAACTGTGTTAGATTTGAGACTACTTGAAAAAGTCTACAAGTTTTCTTGGCAAAGTTTTTCAAAACGTCAGATACAGATTAATAGTGTTGGAAGGGATTTTGTAGGTTATCTAGTCCAAACCCCTGCCAAAGCATACCCTACACCATTTCTGATAGATGGCGGTCCAGTCTTTTCTTGAAAGCTTTCAGTGATGAAGCTCCCACAACTTCTGAAGACAAGCTGTTCCATTAGTTGACTGCCTTCTGAGAAACTCAGAAAGATTCTCCTTATTTCCAAGTTGAATGTCTCCTTGTTCAGTTTCCATCCATTATTCCTTGTCTGGTCTTCAAGTGCTTTGGAAAATAGCTTGACCCCCTCCTCTCTCTGGCAGCCCCTCAAATATTGGAACACTGCTATTATGTCTCCCCTGCTCCTTCTCTTCATGAGACTAGCCAAGCCCAGTTCCTGCAACCGTTCATCGTATATTTTAGCCTCCAGTCTCCTAATCATCTTGGTTGCTCTTTGCTGTATTACCTATAGATCCTCAACATCTTTTTTATAGTGTGGTGACCCAAACTGGATCTAATATTCAAGGTGTGGTCTTACTAAGACTTTATAGAATGGTATTAGTACCTCACTTGATCTTAATTGTATCCCTCTGTTAATGCAATTTAGGATTGCATTGGCTTTTTTGGCTGCCACCACACATTGTGATTTCCGGGGCTGATACAAAGTGACTAGCCTAAAGTCACCTAGTTGGCTTTGTGCCTAAGGCAGAACTAGGACTTACAGTCTCCCAGTTTTTAGCCTTAACCATTGCTTAAAACTGTCTCATTTCTTAACATACCTACAGATCAGTCATGGGATTCAAATTTTTTTACTCCTGATTCTGTAGGCGTGGCTTGGTGGGCATGGCTTGGTGGGCGTGGCAGGGGAAGGATACTGTAAAATCCCCATTCCCTCCCCACCCCACTAACCTGCTTTCCAGCTCCATTCTCCTACACAGGACAACAAAAGAAGACCCAGCTGATCATCTGGGACTCAGAAAGCAGAGAATAGATGAGGACGGGGCCAGTTAGAGGTGATATTTGCCGGTTCTCCAAACTACTCAAAATTTCCATTGCCAGTTCTCCAGAACAGGTGAGAACTGCTGAATACCACCTCTGCTACATATCAATGAGGGCCCAGGCACAGATCAACATTAACCCTCTTTCTTCTTTGCAAGAAACTTGTTTAATTAAAATATACGGAAATCTGAATTGCCACATTGAGATGTTGTAGATGGAAAAGAAGTTCAGATATTGTAGCCTTGAACCCAAATTTCTTGAATCTCTGCACAAACAATTGCACAGCAACTTTTACAGGAAAAAGGAAGGAAAAATATTGAGATATTTACACATTTTCTTTCCTGAGAACAAATTTTCATAAAAGGTCTTCATAAGTCACTTGCTTGCATTGCTGAGCAGAAGCAGGTGGAGAAGTAATTGAAAACTCCTAAAGGAACCCCCAAAATAGGGAAAGTGAGATTTCTTCCAAATGTTTATTGATTGTCAAAGCAGAGATGACTCTGGTTTGCTTCCAAATTGTTTAAGAAAAATGCAAAACAAAAATTACGGAAGTGATAACATTTAAAAATAATTGCAGTATGTCAGAGATTGAAATACATAATTATGAAGTATATATTTATAACAGGATGGCTTTAAATGCATGATATTCCTGATAAGAAAAAAAGTATTTTTAAATACTGTATAGAAAGCCCATTTGATGCAAGTCCCATGCATAAATTATCATATTTCCCTGAAAGCTATAGCAGTTCCCATTCTATTTTTGGTGGCTATTTTGCTTGTGTGTATGCGTGTATGTGTGTGTGTGTGTTTTCAGTTTGGTGCACATTTAAACAATACGTTGGAAGCTTCATATATTTTTATTCTAAGACTGTGCTTGGCTGGCCTACCTTGTCTCTGGGCTTGATTCGCAACTTGGAAAATAGTTCAATCTGCCCCTTGCTACTTTGCGGTGATAGTTTGTCCTGACTCACCTGAATTTTGCTCTGGAAATTAGAGCCAAGAGCATTTTCCTTCCCTTATCTAACATAAATAAACAGGTGCATTTTTTGTGGTTGTCTTTCTTATTCAGAATGGATTACATTTGTGGAGAAAGGATCTGAGATTAGATAGAAACCTCTGGAGTTCTTCATCTCTTTTTTTTTGCTAGCTTCTTTCAAAACACTGGTAATGAATTTTGCAACAAGAAATAGGCCTTATTGTCAGGAATACCAAACATGGTATGATGGCAAAATATGGGCTAATGTTTTTGCTTTGCAAAAGTAAGCTGGAATGGTGCTCCTTTAGAAATGAATTAAAACAGGATGGAAATGAAATGGTGATGAAATGTTAAATCCCGTAACTTTGTGGGTAGGCAGAGAATATCATTTAATCACAAGGATCAGTATGATTCCAGGGCAGGTAGAACAGCCCATCACTGAGGACAGTTTCATCTGATGTCCTTTTACTGAAATTTTTGTGGCTTTTTTTTTGTGTGTGTGTGAATTCTGGTATTTAATTCCTGTTTCTGGAAAATAACTCCCACTAAACATAATGGATTTATTTTAGCACTCATGGTGTCGGCTTAACATCTGTGACATATACTGAATGCCCATAGCATTCATTTACCACCCAGGGCATTTGCTTTATAACTATTGCAAAGCAGTTTATAAAATAGGGTGCAAATGCATGTGACTCAATTAATGGCCACCATGATTTTTTATCGTAATTCCAGGCTCAATTATGATCATAAATTGATTATAATTGAGTATTGGTTATTTTCTATCTTTGTTTTTGTTGTTATGCATATTTTAGTACCTCAAAATATTTGCATTTTTATATTTATATACACAAATGCAATATGTACACACACATACACACACATGCTACACACACACATACAGTTTATATATCCCCATCACTTCATCAGGAATGTATTGGCAACTCTTATGAATATGCTGCCACACTGAGAAGCAGTGTTCTACTAAGGAATAGGGAACTAAGGAATATGCAAATCATACCGAACATGGATTATTTCAATATGTCATGCATTCAGTATTGGTTTCCTCTGTCAGTTCAGTGACTTTTGAAATCAACAACACAATCTGCATTTGTTGTCATACTGAACATTCCCTAACATATACATTTTACTTAAGCCCATGTCACACTGCACCAAGGGATGGAAAGAGGATGTAAAACGGAGAGAAACACTTGCCATCCGTTGGTTAATGCGAGCATCCGTTCCTGTATTTCACAGCGTCCATTTTTCTTCCTCTATATCCATCCAGCATCCGTCTACTGACATTTCATCGCCTCAAAAGTTTGGAGCTGCTCAAAACTTTTTGGGAGCGGAAAATGTATCCAACGCGTCCGTTCTGCATCTGCAAGCCCATACGGGAACATGCTGTTCTGCATGCCCGCAATCCGTTACGCATCACTGCTACATTCTGCTAAGGCATTCCCTGCGCTAAGTCGCGCAACTCAAATTCCCGCTCCAGCGGAAAGCGGACCACCAGGGAGGAAGCGAAACGGACGTGGAACGGACACAAAAGCCGTTAGTTTGCCAAGACGGAGAGAAAGGATGAAAGCGGATGCAGCTCGCATACAAAGCATTTAAAATGGAAAAACGTTTCGCAGAGGGGCACCTAACTCGGATATTAAGGATTGTTCAGAGGATGCTAGAGGATTGCAAAAGGACACCTAGGTGGAAAAACCTATTATTGCTATAAAAAGGTGGGAGGCAACCTCACCTGCGATCTCACTTTCAGTCCAGCACCCCTGCTGTGCCAAACCTTGCAGCCTTCATCTGCCTCTTCCTCTTGCCGACACATCCAGTCATCTCCAACATGAACGGTAACACAGTCCTTTTGGTAGCCCCATCGTTCTGCAAAGTGCGAAGCCATCCTACAGGCTTTTCAACTGTTTTAACGGGAAGAGAAAGGAGGCAGTCAAGAAAGCGTCTGGGTTCCGAAGATGGATCAGGAAGAAGAGCAGAGTACGGACTGTACCACAAGCTGATGGTGGGGAGCTCAGAGCAAAGGACACTTGGGCATTCCAAGAACTTCAATGAGGATCCTCCAGCCATGTTTGACGAAAGTTGTGCAGTGCCTAACACCCAGGTTGACCAAGCAAGAGCACCAACGCCCGGCCCAGCCTGGACCCTGGCTCAAGGTGGCACTCACTCTGTCCACCTGGCCTCAGGGACCACCTACAGGAGCATGCAGTATGGCTGGAGGGTGCCACACAACACCATCAAGCATTTGTGGTCAGAGAAGTGGTGCAGGCCATCATCAAAGAATACCTGGAGGAGCTTCTCCAGTGCCCCTCCACTGAAGAAGGCTGGAAGAAAAGTTGCAGAGCAGTGGTAACAGAGGTGGAACTTCCCCCACACCGTTAGAGCCATAGATGGCAAGCACGTGGCCTGCAAAGCTCCAGCCAAGTCGGGTCCACTTATTTCAACTACAAGGGCTTCTTCAGCATCATCCTCTTTGCCATGGGTCGATGCTGACTACAAGTTCATAGTACATCGATGCTTCAGGCAACGGGTCAGCTTCAGATGCCAGGTTATACAACGCCAGTCACCTGAAGGAGGGGCTGGAACACAACCTCATCATGGGCTCCCAATCCAGACCCCTGCCCAACGACATGCAAGATGTGCCTACTTCATCATGGGGATGATGCTTTCTCCCTCAGAACCTACCTCATGAAGCCGCTACACTTCCAGATGCCTCACCCGTGAAGAGAGGATCTTCAACTACAGGCTGTCCAGGGCAAGGCGGGTGGTGTAGAACCATTTTGGCATCCTGGCCAACAGGTTCCAGGTACTTAATAGCCAACATGCAGCATCCCCAGAGACCGTGAGGTGGATCGTGGAAAGCTTTGCTACATCCTGCACAATCTCATGCACACCCGCTACCCCAGTGTTGCAGAACAGGCTTCGTGGACCTCCAACAAGGCAATGGGACATGGAGCCTGGGGAATGGAGGCAAGGGCGAAACCTGATAGACACTGAGGATGTGCAAGGCCCCAACAGAGCCTGCATGTGAAGAGAAGTAAGCAGCGCAAACCTCCTGAGACACTGGTGCAACTCCCCAGCTGGAGCAGTGGAGTGGCAAGACAGGATGATAGATGATTAAATGGATGCTTCCTTCAGCCTTCTTCATCACACTGATGAGATTGGGCCATGTATGTTGGGTGGGCCTATAATGAACAGGGCATTTAATAAAGAGTGTGTTTATGTTGACAATGTGTGGATGATTGATTACATTATTATTGATAATAAAAGGCCATAGGTGGCACTTGGGAGGTGGACCATACAGTCCCACTATGCTTGCATGGAGGTATCTATTCCCACAGCTATTACCATCCCAAAGGTATTCCCTGCCCATCCACAGCTATTACCCATCCCACAGGTATCCCTGCCCATCCCACATCTATTACCCATGCCACAAGGTATCGCCTGCCCATCCCACTGCTATCGCTACCCATTCCCAAAGGTATCCCTGCCATCCCACTGCTATCTTAACCAATCCCACAAGAATGCAAAGGCTCAAACCATTTCTAAAAGTTTCACCAAGACTTTATTGACAAAAATAAAATGAAGCAAGTGTGTGAGCAAAGCAATAATCTTTATTAATAATAAGCTGTAAAAGAAAAAATGACCCAAGTCAAGTGTCCAAAGGCAAAAATAAAGTCAACAGGTAGCCACCAGGTCTCTGGCACTCTTCTTGGTCCCTCGGAGGTGTGCCCAGTCTCAGGGGTGAAGGGTCCAGGTGGCTGTGGAGGGTGGCTGCTGCTGGATGTGCTGGTCATGAGAGCACCATTGGGGTGCCTGGCCCCGAGAGGGTAACAGGGGGGACCCGTGTGTTGAGGAGCTCTCAGACAGCTGGTCTCAGCGTCGTGATGTTGAAAGCCCCTTCCTCCATGACATGGGGTGTCAGCCCCAGTACGATGACAGATGTAACTGAGCCGCGGCTTGGCTGTGGGGTGGAGGAAGGGAGCAGTGTAGCTGGGCTGTCTGGTCTGCAGCTGGGTGAGGACTGGCGTGGGTGGCATCATTGCGTGGCTGCATCGCTGTCGTGGGTGTCGCCCGATGCTGTGCATTCTGGGTGTGTTGCATTCGGGGTGGCGTGGGTGCATCGGTGGGCATCAGTGGTGCACTGGTGGCATCGATGTACATGTGCCTGGACTGGGGAAGGGCTGCCTGCTCTGTGCTGCGCTGGACCTTCTGGGAACTTGTAGCCTTGGAAGGGGGTGACATCACCCTGGGTGGAGGAGCAGAACCTGGAGACTGTGTGAGCAGGTTCATCCGGTCTGAGGTTGTGAAGCAGTTCATCGGTGATCCTCCTTCACCACCTGTTACTGGGTTCCGCCTATGTCCATGAGGGTGTGGTTCACATAGGTGTGAGGAAGGCTTGTGGTTGGACGGATGAGGAGTCGGTGTGTACAGCTGAGAGAGGCAGATCTTACGCTGCTCCTGATGGTGTCTCTTATCTCCAGCAGGACAGTGTGGTTCTGCCCTCCGGTTTGCCTCTTCTGCCTTTCTGTGGAGGTGGAGCTGGGGGTGGATGCGGGTTGGGCAGTGGTGGAAGTGCCATCTCCTTTTTCTCCCACTGCGTCAGGGGCGTCCTCCACACGCTCCACCCACGCGGTAGTACAGCTGTCGGGGGGGTCTCCATCGTGGCACGTCTCCACAGATTCCTGCCAGGAGACAGGAGCTGACTCCTCTGCCGGAAGAGGACTGGCTCTCTGCCTGAGAGAGAGGGTTGTGAGAGGGGCTGCTCCTCGGTGGCGATCTCACCCTCAGGAAGCTGCAACTGTGGCCATCACATAGGTCTCTCTGTCCGTCAGCTTGATCGCGGCCTGGCCAGATTTCTTGAGGGTGCAGCTTCCTGTACCAGGTGTGCATGTGCTTTCACCACCGAGGAGCACCTCCGAAGTGTAGCCAGGCTCTCTGCTTCTCTCTTCCAAGCAGCCTGCTTCCTTTTGGTGTCCCTATAGAGCCTGTGTCCCTTCTGCCATACGATACTCGTGTCTCTCTCAGGCACTCCAGCACCTCATCCTCACTGTCCTCTTCTATGTTGTATTGCTCCTCTCCGTTCTTGCATCTGCCTCTTTCCTCCCTTTGGCAGGACCATACTGGGCCCTCATCAGAGGGGCATCCAGGTTGTAGGGCTGCTCGTCCACACCTACCACCACCAGCAAGCAACAAGTAGCAGCAAAAGCAGGGACCAGCAGCACCAGCAGGACCAGAATCAGCAGCAGCAGAAGTAGAGCACCAGCAGCAACAGCAGGACCAGCAGGACCAGGAGCACCAGCAGGGACCAGGAGCACCACAGGATCAGCAGGACGAGGAGCAGCTCCAGCAGAGTAAGCACCAGCAGAAGCACCACCTCCAGAAGCAGCTTCAGCAGAGTAAGCACCAGCAGAAGTACCAGCCGCCAGAAGCAGCATCAGGAGCTCCTCCAGAAGCAGCATCCAGCAGAAGCCCCAGCTCCAGAAGAGCGAGCCCGGGCTGCCAGAAGCCCCAACAGAAGCAGAGTGAGGGCCAGGGGTGGGAGGGTGGCCCTGTCCTCTTGCCAGGACTGGCAGCAGTTGGCTGAGGCTCTTCTCTTCTTCTCCCATGGTTGGGTTGCTGGCTGGCTGGCTGGCTGGCTGGCAGGCAGGCTGGCAGGCAGGCAGGCTGGAGAGCTGTGTCTAGAAGCAGGTCTTTCCTCTGAATGGTGATCTGCTTGGGAGCTGCTTCCCTTTATATCCCACGGGGCTGATGCAATGCATCCTCCCAGCATGCGCAGTTGAACGCTAGGCATCCGCTAGGCATCCGCTAGGCTTCCGTAGGCATCCGCTAGGCTTCCGCTAGGCTTCCGCTAGGCTTCTTCTCGCATCCGCTTCATCCGCTAGGCTTCCGCTGTGCATCCGCTTCATCCGCTCGGCGTCCGCTCTGCATCTGCTGTATCCATTCCGCGTCCGCTTTTCTGCACTCCCCAGAAGCCTTGCGGATGTGCCATCCACTCTCATCCGCTTCCATCCGCTAGGCTTCCATGAGCATCCGCTTTCCATCCGCCCTACGTCCTTTCCGTGTTGTCCACTTTGGTTATGCAAATTTTTGCCCCTTTTGAGAGTGGATAACAACGGATGGAACATTTTTCTCGTCCGCTGTGTCCTTTTTACAAACGTTTTGCATCCGTCGGCCAGTGTGACAGGGCCTTTATATACATGTACCTCTTTTCCTACAATCAGCCCTTTTATAAGTACACCTCCTTATGTTTCTGTTAGATGTAACCTTTCCAAATATTCACTGGTTCATATTAGTTCAGTTTTAAAAGTATGTATCTTTTACTATTCAAAAAATAGTAATGCTTTTTTTGAAAAATACAAAACACAACACTAAAGGCAATATTATTTAAACCCTACAATTTCAAGTCAAGGCTTTGCCCCTTGTCTGTTGGAATGCCATGAGTAAGCCTTTCAAAATTCTTCAAGGACAAGCTAGATGACAGTGAAGGGGAAAAATAAAATCAAGAACCTAGGCTCAAGACTGTGCACGTTGACATAAATAATATAATTAAATAGACAGTCAGTGCAGATAGAAATGAATATGACTTAACTGGATGACAGCATTCTGTACCAGTTGAAATGTCAAAATTCTCTTCAAATCCAGCCTCATGTAGAACACATTACAATGTTTTATAGATATAGATAGAGAGATAGAGAGATATCTGTGGACAATCTGTTCTGATCCAAAAAAGAGTCACTTTAGATATTTCTAATACGGCCGCTTTGCTTCCATTAATAAGACAATCCAGATATTGTTGTAGACTATACATATGGTCTTTAAGGGGAATGCAATTCTGTCCAGAGCAGCCAGCTTTCTCTTTACCTTTCTCTAGAAGCTATCTATTGATAGCACCTCCATCCAATTTGTCCTTGAGTCAGCCCATTATATTTCATTTCAAAAGAGCCACAGTGGCGCAGTGGTTAGAATGGAGTACTGTAGACTACTTCTGCTGCTTGCTGGCTGCCAGCAATTTGGCAGATTGAATCTCACCAAACTCAAGGTTGATTCAGTTGTCCATCCTTCCAAAGTCGGTAAAACGAGGACCAGATTGTTGGGGGCAATATACTGACTTTGTAAAGTGCTTAGAGAGGGCTATAAAAGCACTGTGAAGCGGTATATAAGTCTACTATTGCTATTGAATATCACCCCTTAGATGGTTATCTTTATGGATACAATTTTTAATAAGCTAAACAGTTCAGAATAGATGATGTTTGAAATGATGTTTGTGTGTTAATAAATTATATTTTTACGGGTCATTTGAATGATCTTTTAAAGATATTTCTTGATGAGTACCATCTCAGTGAAACAATGGAAGAAGTCAACTGCTTTCATATCCTGCTTTCAGCTCATTAAGCCAATGTGGAAACAAGTTATTAAATAACTTTTCCAAATGCATGAAGGTTCTTGATATTTTCATGAATATACAGTATCTTTTACCAAAGACAAGCAGAAAGTTAATCAAGATATACCGGGAGATTTTTGTGTGATTTTCAGCAGTTCTGGAAAGGTTTCTGACTTGCAATTAGTTTTCAACAAAAATATAAAAAGCTTCAACTCACTTTAAGGATAAAATCACATGGTCCATTATATCTCCAGCTGTAGGGTGCAAATGATTCCATTATTACTTTTTTACGGTAATATAGGAGCAGAAGGACCTGATCTGGAATGCCTGAAGGAGCTTAAACTGTCTACTTCTATCCATTTATGTTGAAATAATCCCATGTGTGGGTCTTTTTTTAAAAGCAAAAGCTGAAAAAGAGATTTTGCTCCATTCAGGATAATCTTTTCTCTTAATTAAACTCTTAGCAGAGCCAAGCTTCATATGTTTTGGGAGTTCTGTTGTAAGAACTATTTGATGTGATAATTATAAAATAAAGGATTGTCATGACAACAGTGTTGGCTATATTCCTAGATTTTTTTTTCTCTAAGAAGCCAAGGATATTGGATGTGGTTCTTTTTTGTCTTGTCCTAATGTCAAAATTAGATATGTTAATCTGAGATTCAGTGATTGACTCAAGGTATGATTAAATGATAAGTGTCCTTTCCTGATTTAACACTATCTCGTTGACTATGTCTTTGACAGAGATCCAGTGTCAATGTTCTAGTCCAGGAATGTCAAACTGGATTTCTTTGATGGCCAGATCAGTATTGTAGTTCTCCTCTTGGGGTGTGTGTGTAGAAATGGGATGGACATTTTGGTCAGCAGAGTACTGCAGAAGGCTATCCAGGCTTCTGGATGGGGGCACATGTGCCCCCCCGCATCCCATTTTGGCCAACGGAGGTACCGCGGGCTGGTCCTTTGCTATTTCCAGACTGGTCCTGCCAGCCAGATTTAAGCACTCTACAGGCTTGGGTCTTGAGTTTGATACTCCTGTTCTAGACTATCAAGAGGAAAGAAAATGATGGCAGAAGCATAGTGCGGCTTGTTTAGGAAGTGTCTAGAAAAATATTTTGCAATCTGATGTATTGTAAAGAGGATGCAATAGGTATCAAGTGCAATTACTAAATAAAGAAATTTCCTTTAGTTTTTCATAATCTCATTTAGAGTTTCTGATGTCAAACTAAATTATTTTTAATTGCTTTTATGAAAAATATCAGATGCATTAAGGTTTTCTGAACTATCTCTCAGAATGCACTTTTGAGAGACAATGTTCCTTTTCAGCTTGAAGGAATTTGTTAATGTGCATGCTTCAGTAACTGAAGTGACTCACCCAGTAAGAAATCACAGTGTTCTTATCATTAAGGAGAAGCACACATTGTCACATCGTGCTAATATTCCTCCTCCACATCACTTCTTTTTGGACATGGAGGCAGTGTTAAACATTAATGCATGCTTCCTTAAGTTCAGCTTAAAATACCTTTAGAGTCAGTGAAAACTAAAACAGCAGTTAGAGTGTATCTAATTAGCCACTTTAATGCACTGGGAAGGAGCCTTTATGGAAGCACATGTTCTAAAAATAAGATGCTTATAAGAGAAAGTCTCATTCTATGGGAACTTCATGCAATCAATTTTGCACGCTGTAGATCACATTTTGGCTACATTTTGCATCATTTGAATAATGACTGCCTCATTTACATAAGAATATGTGTATCAGTTTATGTCATTCGTGTAATTAAAACATTTTGCAAACAATGTCATTTCGGCCAATTTTGTAATGTTTTGTTGAGAAAATTGCAAAAACTGGTGAATTTTTATTCAGTCATGGAATCATAGAATCAAGAGGTGGAAGAGACTTTGGAGGTCTTTTGGTCCAACCCTTGGCCCAGAGAAGGAATCCTTAGGTCATCCCAGACCAGAGGTCTCCAAACTTGGCAACTTTAAGACTTGTGGCAGCTGGTTGGAGCCAGCTGGATGGAGAATTCTGGGACTTGAAGTCCACAAGTCTTAAAGTTGCCAAGTTTGGGGATCCCGTCCCAGACAAATACCTATCTAAGCCTTAGTGGAAAATCTGTATACTTATCGATGAATATTGATATCAGCAAGATGGGTATGGTAGAATAGAATAGAAAAGAATACTTTATTGGCCAAGTGTGCTTGTACACAAGGAATTTGTCTTAGTGTAAATGCTCTCAGTATACATAAAGAAAAGGTACATTCATTAAGAATCAAGAATCATAACATACAACAGTTAATGATAGTCATAGGGTACAATCAACAATCAAATCATACTAGGAAACAGTCAATATAAATAGTAAGGTTACAAGCAACAAAGTTACAGTCCTACAATCACAAGTGGGAGGGGATGGGTGATAAGGAGTGATGAGAAGATTAACAGTAATAGCCCGTGGCTACACTTTTGTAAATAGATTGAACAGGTGTTGATGCGGAATTATTTTGGGAATTTTATTTTGGCGACTATTTGGCGACTTTTGGCGCAAAAAACTGTTCTTTTGTCTAGTTCTTCTGTCTTGTGAATGCTGTATAGCGTTGTTTTGAGGGCAGCGTAGTTGAAGTAGTTTATGTTCTGCAGATGTGAGGTCTGTAAATATTTTCACAGCCCCCTATTTTGACTCATGTAAGTATACAGGTCCTCAATTGAAGGCAGCGTGGGTATGGAATTGTTTTTGTTGCAGTCCTAATTATCCTCTGAGTCTGTGTTTGTCCTTTCTTGGCTCCCGGTTTCATGAACAAAACCAGCACAGTTAAGAGTTGCAGATGCATAAGACTCCAATAATCCTCTGTAGAACTGTATCAGCCTGCTTCTGGGCCAGTTTGAGCTTTCTGAGTATGAGCCGCAGGAAAGAACTATTCTTGTTGTGCTTTTTTGATTGATATTTTTTAATGTTAGGTGTCCATTTTAGTTGAGAGTGTTCCTATTATGTTATAGTAGAACCTAGAAATTGGAAGTCCTCTACTGCTTATATGTGTTGCTCTGCTATTGCTAAGAGGCTGGTAGTGATGCTGTGGTTTCTTTTAAAAGTCCTACACTTTCTACGGTTTTGAGTGTGTTCTAGTTCCAGATTGTTCTGGTTACACCTGAGGCACAAGTTGTATAACCTCCTGTATGCTATGTAGATTCATTGTTGTCTCGAATGAGACCAATCACTTTGCTGTCATCAGCAACTTCAGTATTTTAACAGTGTGATCGTTTGAGATTGCAGCATTGGTATATAGCGGAGAGAGAAGTGGAGAAAGCGCACAGCCTTGGGGGGTCCCTCGTGCTCATTGTACAGGTAATCGGATGTGATTCTGCACTGCTTCACCTGCTGCCTTTCTGTCTGTTAGGAAGCTTATGGCATTCACTTACAGTATGTTCAGGGTACTGCCTATGTGGTTTAATTTACTTAGAAGGCAGTGTCTCTGCGAATGATAGTATTGTAATGCTGAACTGAAGTCTACAAAGATGACCCTTGCATATGGTATTTGCCGCGAGTCAAGGTTGGTTGTAGATGAAATTCAGAGCCATGTTAACAGCATCATATGTTGATTCTATTATTGCTCCGCGTATGCCAAACTGCATGGCATCTAATAGCAGATCCTTTGCATGCGTTTTCATTCAGGGGGTGGGACAGCACAGGCCTTTCAAAGATTTTCAACTACAGATGTTAAGTGAGCAACTGGTCTGTAGTCTATTAGAAGCCGTTGCCTCACACTGCCCATACGGGTATGCAAAAATGGACACAACTGCGACTGAGAAAAATGTTGCATCCGTTTTCCGCTGCTCAAAAGGATTCTGCGTGAAAATTTGCATACATAATTTGAAGGCTGGGATAACACGGTACGCCGGTGTACGCGGAGGACGCAGGCCGGCGAGCCCCAAAGCGATCTGCAGAACGGAAGCCAGCGCGATGGAAGCGCATGGGAATGGATGCAGGGCTTCGGGGGCGCGTCTCAGACAAAGTGATGGCGCGAACGGAAAAAACGGACCAGGAATGCGCGGAGCACAGCGGATAAAGCGGAATGCCCACAGCTGGAAGCCTAGCGGCCTATGCCACAGCAGAAGCAGAACGATGCCTGGAGTTGAATTGCGAATGCAGCGGCGGATTTACTGCTGCAACCCCCCGGATATCAAGGGAAGCAGCTTATTCTCATGTTGGCAGCATTCCTGAGGGAAAGACCGCCTGCTTCATACCTCCAGCTTTCTGCCTGCCTGCTTCTGCCTTTTCCAGCCTTTCTGCCAGGCCGCCTTCTGCCAGCCTCCCTGCCAGCCTGACCTTCCAGCTCCTGGGCAGCCACCCTTCCAGCCTTACCTTTCCAGCCTGCCTCCCAGCCCTCCTGCGGCAGCCTCACCGCCAGCCTTGCTGCGCAGCCTGCCTGTCCAGGACCTCCCTTCCAGCACCTTGCTGCGCAGCCTGCCTATCCAGCGCTCCCTGCCAGCCTGCCTGCCAGCCTGCCTTCCAGCATGCCTTCCCAGCCTCCCCTGCCAGCCTCCGCCGGCTAGCCTCGCCTTCCAGGACCTCCCTGCCAGACTCTGGCAGCCTCCACTTCCAGCCTTGCTGCTCAGCCGCTATCCAGTCCTTCCCTGCCAGGCCAGTCTGTCTAGCCAGCCTTGTGTGGCCTAGCCTGCCATCCTGCCATTCCTTACCTGCCAGGGCCTTCCCCCCATACAGCGCCTTTCCTGCCAGGCTTTTCCTGCCAGCCTTCCTGCCAGCCTTGGTAGCCTGCCAGCCTTCCTGCCAAGCCCTCCTGACAGCCTAGCATCCCCAAACCATGGGGAAGAAGCCGCAAGCCTCCAGGCAAACCTGCTGCTCATCCCTGGCTAAGAAGCGAACAGAGCCACCCTTCCCGCTCACCCACCCTAGGCCCTGACTCTCATCTTCTGCCTGCAGGGAGCTTCTGCCTGACCTTTGGCTCGGCTATTCTAAATTGCTGCGAGCTTCTGCTCGCCCACGCTCCTGGCAAGTGCAGAATGCTATCCTAGCCTGCACGTACTCTGCCTTGGAAAAGCTAAGCTCCTGGTCCGTGGCTCGCACGTTCAAGCTCTTGCTCGTTTCTGCTTCGTGCTCCTGGGTTGCCTGCTCGCTCTCTCTCTGCTTCCGTGCTGCCTAAGAGTTTAATGTAAGAGAAAAAAGATTATCCTGAATGGGAGCAAAATCTCTTTTTCAGCTTGCTTTTAAAAAACTAGCGCATTCACCCCTGCTCGATGCATCCTGGGTTTTGCTGACCCTGGACCCTCCTGCTGGTGCTGAGACTCTGTACGCTGCTGATCCTTGGTCTTAGCTGCTGCTTGTTGCTGCCCTGATGCTGATTTAATGATCCTGCTCTGTGCTTACGCGGTGCTGTCATGAGCCCATGCCTGCTGTCTGCGTGTAGGAGCGCAGCAAGCCATCGCTACCACCTGTACGACTACCTCTGATGAGGGGACCTCATCTGGGTCCTGGCCAAAAGGCGAGGCAAGGAGGCGTATAGCTGGGGACGACGAGAGGAAGGCATATACTGCCCATGCAGGCAGGAACACAAGGATGACGGTGCTGAGTGCGACTGGATGGAGATGATACTATCAGATCGTGGCGGAAGTAGGACACCAGCTTGTACAGGAGAAGCACCATACAAGCCTCAGGGGCAGCAGCGCGCTTTGAGAGCAGTATGCAGGGCGGACGGAGAGTCTGGGACTATACCACCTGATGTGCTCCTTCGGCTGGTGGGAGAGGCATCATCCGCACACCTTGGTACGCGCGAAGCTGCCACCTTCAAAAAATCATGTGCCAGATCGCCGCCCCCGTGTTAAGCTGCCCGGACAGATGAGAACATATGTATAATGCGCATAGGTGACCCAGCTTCCTGGAGGGTGAGCGCATCCGCCACGAGGCCAGCACCAGGTGAGCCCATCTGAATCTTACCCATCTACTCTCACGCAGACCTGCTGCGGACCAGTCCTACTTCAGAGCTGAGAGTCAGTCCCTGACTCTCCAGTCCACGAGTTTCTGTGGATGCGGTGCAGCGACGCGGCAGAACCATCCGGGCACAGGTGTTAGCGAAAGTCTGCACAGTTAGGTGGAGCAGCCGCATGAGGATTCCCTCTGCGCCGCGTGGTGAGGAGAGAGCGAGACATTGAGTCCACCGCTGACCGATGATAGCCAGCATCTCCACCCAACACATCCGCTTCTCACGCGCTAGTAGGCAGACAGAGAGCCAGACGGCAGGAGGGCAAACCACAACTGTACCTGGTGGAGATCAGCGACACCATCCGCACCAGCATAGCGTCTCCTCTCTCAGCTGGTCCCTATTGAATCACTCCTCCTCCAACCGCTAAGCCCTCCTTCAATTACGTCAACCAGACCCTCAAGCGAGCTATGGGCGCGATCCCAGTACCAGGTGGCCTCGCTGAAGGAGCCAGCGATCATTCACGCTGCTGTGATCTTTTATCAAACCTCTGCCTTCCAGGCTTATGTCAACCTGCTCACACCAGGTTCCAGGCGTCTGCTCCTCCACCCCAGGTTTGATGTCCCTCCATAGACCTAGGTGGCTTCCCACAGGCCCTCACCTACCAGGGAGCTACAGCTACCTGGCAGGTAGCACAGACAGCGAGCAGCCCTTTCCATATACAGGCACATGCATCTGCCTTCGACCACCCCACGACAGCGTAATAGCTCAACTATCGCCTATTGCCTCATGCTCCCACGCCTGTGCACCCAGCTACAGAACAAGGCTACCCCCACTACTCATTACGTCCTTCCTCCATCCACAGCCAGCCCCACAGCAGTCAAGGGCCTCAGGATACATCTGTCCTGCGAAAAGTACTGCGCGAGCGGCTAACACCCCTATTCAGGCACTGGACGAATGAAGCGACCTCTTGCTGTACTCAGCATTCACAGCCGGCCTGCTCTGCAGCCAGCAAACTCTCCAAGACAGACACTTTCCTACAATACACACTCCGTCTCCCTGTTGCGTCCTCTTGGGGCCAGCACGTCCCCATGCAACACCTCAGACCAGCCCACTTGCAGCGAGCGCACCACCTCTCATAAAGCACCTTGCACCTAACAACCTTCTAGACTAGGCTCACACATACCTCCGGATGTGACCAAGAGGCGAGCTCCAGAGACTGAGGTCTGTGTACACTGGAATATTTCTAGTGCCGATCTTTATTCTGGGACACTGTGACTTGTCCATGTTTATTTTACAGCCTATGATTATTAAATAAAGTTTATCTTTTCTCAAACACTTGTCATTATGTGTTTCGTTCTGTATTATACAGTCTGTTTGTGGAAATTTTTTAGAAATTGTTTAGCGCGTTTGCAGGGCTTTTGTGGGGATGCCGCGGTTAAGTATTAGCATGTGGCACGAAAGTAATGCGGCTAGGAATACCTGTGTGGATGCGAAGGGATACCTTTATGGAGATGGGATAGATACCTCCCCAGCTGCAAGTCATAGTGGGACTGGTATTTGGATCCACCCTCCCATAATTCCAGTCCCCCTATGGCCCTTCATATCAGATTTTAACAAGGTAAGGCATTGCATCCACACATTTGAACACAATACACAACTCTTGTTAACGCACTCCCTGTTCATTGTAGGCCAACCAACATACATGGCCCAATCTACGTGTGATGAGACAGGCGACTGAAGCAAGCATCTTTTAAGCATCTACCATCCTGTCTGCCCCACTCACGTCCCTCCAGCTGCCGCGGAGAAGTTGCAACCAGTGCTTTCAGGAAGGTAAGAAAGTGCCGCCTCGCCTTTTCTTCCCCTGTCATGATATGCGTGCCTGTTGGGGCACTTGCACATTCCTCTTAGCTGTGGGAATCATAATCAGAGTGTGATATATACTGCTCTCACATTGTCCCTACCATTCCCAGCCTCCAATCGCTCCTCCTATTTGCCTTGTGGAGGTCCACAAGCCGTTGACTTTTCTGCCTCAAGATGCACCCAGCGATTGGCTTAATGTGAGGCGTAGCGGGGGCACTATGAGATGATGCAGGATGCCTAGCAATTCGTTACCACGATCCATCCATCATGGTCTCTCGAGGGCAGATGCCTGGCAATGAGTTGCTATAGAGTGCACCATGAGAGACCATGTTGGCCAGGATGCCTCAAATAAGCGTTCATCCACCACCCGGCTTCTTGCCTCTGGGTACAGCCTGTAGTTAAGATCCTCTATCTTCACGGTGATGGCTATGTTGGTGCATGTGTGTCGACTTCAATGCGAGTCCGAAGGTCTAGTTAGGTGAGAAGGCGTCATCCCCATTGATGGAGTAGGGCATCATCTTTAGTACGTGCTCGTTGCCGGCAGCCGGGTCTGGAAAATCTGGAAGCACCACTCTGCAGCTAGTTGCATATATCCGAGCCCCCCTCCTGGGAGGCGTGACACTGGCATTTGATCTTATACTACATGGGCCCATCTGAAGATGAGCTGTGCATTTTTTTATCTTGTCCATTTTTGCAAGCATCCGATGTACATGAATCTGTAGCTCAGCATCGACCATGGCCGAAGAGGATGATGACTGAAAAAGAAGTGCCTGACGTTTGACATAATGTGGCAGCCTGCAGTTCGGTGGAGCCTTTGCAGCGCCATGTGCTTAGCCATCATCCGCTCCCAACGCTGGTGATGGGGGAAGTATCCACTTCTGATACCACTGACCTCTGCCAACAATATTCCTTTCCATCTTCGTTCAGTGGAGCGAGTGGTACTGACGAGCGAGTCTCTCTCCTATTGCTATTCTATCTATGATTGTCCGTGCCACTACTTCTCTGACAACAATGACTGATTGGCTAGCTGGGCAGCCGCACCCTTACAGCCATGCTGTAACTATCCTCGCTGAGCTAGTGTGCGTACCCTAATGGCCAGGTGACAAACATTCATCTTATTTAGCTGAAACTCCGTTAGTTCGTGCCCAGATCCTTGTGAGCGTCACCTTGAGCCCAGCGTTTCCAAGGATTAAAACTGACCGTTCCGTCCGGGGTTGGTGTTTGTCTGGTACAACTCTGTGCGTGATTCAGGTCACTGCCAAAGATTACCAAGGTCAAAACCCCGAGCAAATTCCATCACACTACTAACAGAAAAAGGCTGCGAGCATGTTTGATGTAAGTTCGTGGAAACGCCCAGTCTCCTCCTGAGCTCCACCATCAGGTTTTGTGCACGTGTTAAAGTACGTACTCTGCTCTTCCTTCCGTGCGCGCAAACCACTTGTGCCGAGCAGCCAGACTTTTTTGGATGCTGTGGCTCCTTTTCTTCCCGCTAGTAACTGCTCAGCAGCAGTACATGTAGCAGTTGGTTTCGCCCAGTGTGCCAGAAATAAAGGATGTCTGGCAAGCCAGAAAGCGATGTTTGATCCTCGAAATCCACGGTGGACATGATACTGGATGCTAGTGGTGAACTAGCAAGAGTCAGATGCACAAGCTGCCAGAGGTCATGCCACATGCTGTCTCTCCCATCCCTCTGGCCTCTGCAAGAGTATGATGCGAGACGCAGTTGCTCCCCCTTTTTATCTGGCTAGTATATGGTGTGTCCCTTTGCATCCTCTAAGGCCATCCTCTTAGGTGCATTCTAACTAGATCGGCATCCTTCTACATTCTAATCCAGAGACTCTCAGCCGTTCCCTTCTTACAATGCGAACGTTTTTTTCCATGTTAACAGGCTTGTTTCCCATGCTGCCATCCATTCTCATCATGTATCTGCAAATCCGCTTCTGCCGATTCCGTCTCCGCTTACCTTCCCTGCTAGTTTATCCCCGAGCTTGGCCTGATGCGCCAGTTGTAGCCGCGCCCCATGACCGGAACAAGGTAATCCTTTCGGTCCGTATGCGTAGCTAGGATATAAGCGCTTTACCACATGCTCTAATCGGGGATGCAAGAACTGATTGCGTAGCGGTCAATGCGTAGCGGATGCAGAATGGACGAATTGGATACATTTCTTACGCAAAAGTTTGAGCAAGTCTCAAAAAACTTTCTGAGCGATGAAACGTCCAATAAACGGATTGCTGGACGGATTAGAGAGGAAGCAAAACGGAGGCATGTCGTAGTACATCATGGTTAACAACGAGATGGCAAGCCTCTCTTTGTCCATTATTACATCCTCATTAGCATCCGTTGGGTGCAGTGTGAGCAGGGGCTTTAAGTTCTAGCTGGTTGAACAAGGTTTATTGTTACTATTGTATTATATTTGCAGATTCCTTGTTGGTTACACATAAGTCTCCAACAGAAGCTAACTATGATATTACAGTATCTGTTGAACTCATTTAGCTGGTCTGCAGAAGGCATCTCAAAACATTGCCAATCAGTGCAATCAAAGGCAGGCCTGGAGATCCAGCTGCCTCATCTGACCCAGTCTTCACTGATTTAATTGGTGGTTTTATGATTTTACAGTCTTTGTCGAGGCAATACAAGGGTGATTCATTGCAGTGGTCAGAGTGCCCACAGCTGCTCGTCGGGTAAAAGACATATAAGCATCGTTCCATGTGTGTTTTCAGTGGTTCAAAAGTTATTTTTTCCTCTGTTGGGACAATTTAATGCTGGAAATATTTTTGGGAGCTGTTTCCTTAAAATTTGCTTGATTGAAATCTCTAAAAATGATTGGAAGGGACCTGTGTGTTTGGCTTCAGCCTCCATAATTTGTCAGCAAGAGTTCAGAATGGCCTTGCTTAACATAGGGCTTTTGTGAGGAACTACACAGCTATGCGGCAGAGAAATAAGGAGAACTCACATGGAGAGTAAAATGGCTTGCAGTTCATGATGTAAAGATCTAAGTTTTCATCACAAAAAGTTATATATCATATTATATCCTGAGAACCAGCTGTTGTTGATATATAAACCTAATCTCACCTTTTGTTTTACCTGATTCTTCTCAATTCTGTTGATCTAAATTCTGAACCTTGGCATGTATATGGTGTTTGTCCCCTATGAAATTTGTATGGATAAGCCAGGGTTTCAGTAAAACAAGAACAGCTGAATTATGAAAATCAGAATTCCATCTATTTAAGAGATGAATTTCATCCATCTTGTTAGCCAGTGAGAGTAAATTGGTCAGAAAGATTGAAGGGAGAGGGTTCCCCCCCCCCATTCCTTAGTCTATTTAAAATTCACACTCATTTGCCTCGTCTCCTCTTCCGGCATGGTCGCTTCTTTGCTTTCTTTGTTGTAATACATCCATCCTTACTCTTCTTGCCTTGCAAAGGCTTTCAATCCCATTGATCATGGTGTCCTGGACTAGGTTGGGGATTTGGGGATTGGTAGTGGTAGCTCAATGGCTCAGATGCTGAGCTTATTGATCAGAAAGGTTGGCAGTTCAGTGGTTTGAATCCCTAACACTTCATAACTGAGTGAACTCCCATTACTTGTCCCAGCTTCTGCCAAACTAGCATTTCAAAAAGATGTAAAAATGCAAGTAGAAAAATAGGGATCATTTTGGTGGGAAGGTTCCATGCACCTTTGGTGTTTAGTCATGCCAGTCACATGACCACAGAGACGTCTTTGGAGAGCACTGGCTCTTCAGCTTTGTAACAGAGGTGAGCACTGCCCCCTAGAGCCAGAAATGACTAGCACGTATGTGCGGTATCTATACCTAGCACTGTTTTCTGCTGATTTTCCTTTCTTTATAGCATCAGTTCCAGGCTCTTTTGATGGTGGGAGAAGTCTAGCTCATAGTCTCTGCTTTGTGAGGTACCACAGGGCTTAGTGTTGAGATCATAGCCATCAGCTCCAATAGCACCCTGAATTCATTTAAACTTGAATTCATTTAAAGCACCTAGATGCTTTCTTATTACTTCCTTCTGTATCTTGATTTGAATTTCTCTTGAGGCACAATTTCTGGCAGGTTGGATCAGATTTCCTTTTGTTGAAGGACAGATGGAAACTAGGAGTTAAGCAGGTCAGTCCCTTTCCTATTGTCAGTGGTGGGATTCAATTTTTTTTACTACTGGTTCTGTGGGAGTGGCTTGGTGGGTGTGGCAGGGGAAGGATACTGTAAAATCTCCAGTCAAAGGTGACATTTTCTGGTTCTCCAGAGTACTTAAAATTTCCACTACCGGTTCTCCAGAACTGGTCAGAATCTACTGAATACCACCTCTGCCTATTGTCCCTCACCATCTTGTCATCTTCTCCAACCAACTAAACAGCTGTTTCCATGATTTTACTCTTGTTCCCATGTAGCAATTTGCTGTCTGCTTGATCTCTAGTGAAGTCATAGAAATGGATTCCAGAAAGACACAGTTTATACTTTTATATAATCATCTAAAATGTGAAGGATATACATGATTTTTAAAAGGTTTTGCAAATTTATATAAGAAAATGCATCCCTAATTTTGCACATTGTAGAAGACTGTTGTATCAGCTCCTAAGGTAATGATGCAAATCTATATGCCCTCTTCAAGGAAAACCCTTTTTCTCCTCTACTCCTCTGTAGACTGTACTGAGACACACAGATCCCAGCTTCCAATTTGTAGTGAAAACTGATGCCTTAGATGTTACAGTCTGATTCATTCTCTAAGCAGAGAAGGAGGGGAAAGGATGACCTCTGGGGGAATCCACAGACCGATTCTTCACCTTTCATTTCAGCTGATTCACAATAGGCATTTTTATGTTCTTCTATTTTTAAAGGAAGAAGTGTTATGCCATGACACATTTTCCATCAATTGCTACTTTTTCAGAAGGTTTCCCCCCCTCACAGCTTACTTTTTAAAATAGTTCCACTGCTTCCCATTCTCTTGAATAGGGAGGAAGAGTATGTCAGCCTTCACAAGTAAGCTAGGGAGGAAACAGGACTAGATTAACTAACTCTAATAATAAAGACTATTGCAAAGCAACATTAACAAAGTCTTGCAAATACAAATTTCCTGCTACCACTTTTAACTGATTGATTGTGGATCCTCCTGAAGTTTCTTTCTCTGACTATTAAGCCACTGGGAACTCCTCCCTCTCTTGTCTGTTTCCTAGGCAGCATCTCTTCCTCTTTTTTCCCCAAGGTCATCCACATATACCATCACAGAGTGTTATATAAAAGCTATTCTGAACTCTAAATGCAAACAGAAATGGCTAGAATATTTGATATACTGAAAGAGCTATTTGGAAAAGAGATTATGGAAAAACACAATAGACATCTACACCATGTATGCCAGTTTAATCTAAAGCATCCCAGAAAGCCTATCCATATGATCTACTATGAAGTGACAGTGGATCCCAGGATAAAGAAGTACCCATGAAGCTCAGCATGACTGACTCTCCAGAACCTGCAACCAGATAAGAGGTGGGATTCCCAAGTTCCATCCACCTCTAGTTGCATAGACTGGGAGACCTGCCAGATGAGAGTCAGGGGAGTCGTGCCAGATAACAAGGGAAAGAGAAGAAGGAACTGCTTTATTCTTCTATATCTGTGCTACAGGACTTGTGTAGTGATCTTGGAAAAATGCAAAGTGGCAGGTGGAATCTGTAATCCATTCTCATGACTGGATGTTTTCTTTGGGTGCAGGAGAAGAGGCATAATCTAACAGGAGAGGTGGTGTGTAGAGACCCACAGAGGTGAACTTGGAGAAATTACAGTATATAGTAGTAGTTACTGAAACAAAAATATGTTTTAAGAGAAAAGCATAAAAAATAACTTGTAGAGGCTGTTTCCTAAATAGGATTATCTTGAAGTAGTAGCAGCACATATCCAAAGGCTGGGGTTTTGTTTTGTTTTGTTTTGTTTTTGGTTATTTTTGGTGTTCATTGCAAGTTTCAGCTTATTCTAAGACTTAACCTTCCTGACCCTTCCTTACAGATTCAGACAAAAGTATTCCCTGATTCATTTTATATGTTTTTGTTGTATATTCCTCTTTACATTTTTTAAAGTTGTACTTTTTTCAGTTCGTCAGATAGTTCTTTATGCAGCCATGATAGTTTCATCAACTGTATTTCATTTTAATTTTCTTTGGTATTGTTTGGAGTTTAATTATCTCCATTTTTTAGAATTTTCCAACCGTGCTGAACTGTTTCTCCTTTTAGGATTTCCATTCATGGAATTCTTCCTATTTTTCTTTCAGCTTTTAGAAGTAAGTTCCTTTGAAAACTAGAACATTAACACAGCTTTTGGTTTTCTCTAACTATAGTGTAATATAATAAAGTTAAGACCACATGGTTATTCTCTCTCAATATAACTACAGTTTCCACTTCCTCACATATTTCTTCCCTGTTAATAAGTCCAATGTACCTTTTCTCTTACTTTCCTCTTCTATATTTTGGATGATGAATAAGTGTCATTTGTGTCCCCTTCAGACTGAAATTAACAATATATCATAATTCAGTGAACTCCAGCCATGAAGCTTGGTAGCCTATATATTTGAAACTCATGAGTACCAACAGCTATATAGAGATATGGCTTGCTATGTGTTTGCCTTTTATTTCTCGTTTCCCCTAGTGTGCAGTGATCCACTCTGCCATAAATTTTATCTCCTCTTTCCCTCTGTTTCAGGGCTTTGGCAGATTACCAAGGTGGCTACTAAAAACACATCAATGTTAATGGCATTTTCACATTTTTAAAGGACTGTTTTAAAGGATTAATATTTTATAGATAAATAAGTGTATAATTCAATACATTATTTTATTTAAAGAACATGCACATATAATTTCTTATTCAAAACATTTCAAAGTGGTTTCCAGTAATTACATTTCTGTAAATCACCGTCTGTTTTTGCACAGTCAACTATAAAGTGGTAAATGCACAAAAGCAAGGGACAGAAATTGCTTAAAAAGATACAAAAATAAAGAAAAATGTTTAAAAGTTATTGCTTTATACCTAAGTAATTATGCTATAAATCAGCTACAATGAAAGTGCAAATAGAGAAATGGATACTAACAGTATGAGATTTCTGACATATGTTATCCTTATGCAATCTTTATTTTTTGCTTTAAAAAGTTATGGGGTGTTCTTTAGGAGACTTTTTCCTTGATATTTTTCATTTGCCAAATGTTTGTTTGTCTGCATTACAGATGCTACATTCAGAATTTCTACAGCCAAGAGGCTGCACTGAAATGCCTCCAGAAACAAAACAAAACAAACTATACAAAGTATTAACAAGCCTAACATGTAAAATCTGTCTCAGATTTACAAGATTTATATTTAACTCATTTTTTGATACAAGTCATTTTTACTGAAGCACAAACCTATTGTAGGTTAAAGTAGTCTAATGGTATAAAAATTCAAAAATAGATTTGCATTGCATAACATTCTTCTAATTAAAAGATTAACAAATTTCTATATTTCTTTTGCTTGCACTAGCAAGGAGGGATGAGAGTTATCCTGGAATGATTTTTGCTTATATTTTCCTTTATACATTTTTCTAACTAAATTGTTCTTTAACAAATCATGTTAAGGGCCTGTCACATAGGTCGACGGATGCAAAACGTATGTAAAAAGGACACAGCGGACGAGAAAATGTTCCATCCATATGTTATCGTCGCTCTTCAATAGTGTCCCGAATTTGCATGCAGCAAGAGGCGGACAAAACAACGGAAAGGATAACGGATGGGGGGAGGATAGGTAGGCCAGGAATGTTAAAGCAGATGCTCCACGGAAAGCCTACTGATGGAAAGGCGGATGGAAGTGGAATGGGAAGCGGATGCCAGAGCGGATGCCGGAGTGATACAGAGATGCAGAGGGGAACGCCTATCAGATACCTAGCGGGATGCAAGAGACGTTCACATTGCGCCATGCGGGGAGGATGCAATTGCGTCAGAGCCCCGCGGATATCAAAAGAGGGAAGCAGCTTGCCAAGCAGGTCACCATTGAGAGAAAGACCTGCTGGCCAGATCACAGCTCGCAGCCAGCCACCAAACAACCATGGTGGAAGAAGAGGAAGCCTCTGCCATCTGCTGGCCAGCCCTGGCAAAGGACAGGGCCACCAATCCCACGCCCTGGCCGCTCGATCCTGGCGTGCTTCTGCTGGGGCTATCTGCTGCTGCGGGCTGACTCTTCTGGGTGCTGGAGTTCTGCATCGATGCGTGCTCCTGGTGCTGGGGCTTCTTGCTGGGGCTATACTACTGCTGGCGCTGCTCCTGGTCCTGCTGGTGCTGCTGGTCCTTGTGGTGCTCTGGTGCTTGGTCCTGTGGTAGCTCCTGGTCCTGCTGGTCTGCTGGTGCTGCTGGTGCTTACTCTGCTGCTGCATGATTCTGGTCTGCTGTGCTAGCTTGGGTCCTGTTTTGCTGCTACTGTTGTTTGTTGTTGTTGCTGCTGCTGGGTGTGAGTGTGGTGGAGGCAGCCCTAGAATCTTGAAGCCCCCTCGTGATGAGGCCCAGATGGCACTGCCAGAGGGAGGAAAGAGGCACACGCATTAATGGAGAGAGGCGAATACTCAATCGAAGAGGAAGAGGATAGAGTGCTGGAATCGGCTGAGAGGGAGAACGAGTATGCTTATGGTGTGAAGGGACACAGGCTCTATACGAGAACAGAAGAACCAAAAGGAAGCTAGGCTGCTTGGAGAAGAGAAGGCGGAGAGCCTGGCTACACTTCGGAGGTGTTCCTCGGCACTGGTGGAAGCACATGCCACCTGGTACAGGAAGATGCAGCCTCAAGAATCTGGCCAGCGTTCGCGACAGTCAAGCTGACGGACTCCGAAGACCTACGCTGATGGCCAAGTGCAGCTTTCCTGGAAGGAGTGAAGATCCGCCACTGAGAGGAGCAGAAGCCCCGCTTCTGAACGAAACCACTACTCTTCTCAAGCAGACGCGCAGCAGAGGACTGTCCTCTTTTCTTTGGCCAATAGAGTCGAGCTCCTGTTGTCCAGGAAGGTACTGTGACGTGCGACACGGACCGGAGACAGCGCCTCAAACAGCTGCACTCGCCCACGGTTGGAGCGCGTGTGTGAGGAAACCGTTGCACGCAGTGGGAGCGCAAGGAGAGGGCACTTCCACAAGACCACCCACTGTCACCTGCCCCAGCTCCACTCCACAGAAAAGCAAGACAGAGTAGCCAAGAGCGCGGAGGGCAGAGCCACACTGGTTCGCTGCTGGAAGGATCAGGGACACCAATCAAAAGCAGCGTAGATCTCCTCATCTTAGCTGGTTTACACACTCGAACGTCCATATCCTCCAAACCGGCTAAAGCCCTGTGCTTCACCTACATCAACCAGACGCCTCATGGACATGTCCGAATCAGCAGTATCAGGTGATACAAGGACAGGAATCACGCGGTTTCTGCAACAACGCCGTCCAGACTCAGCTGAAACCTGCTCCCACCGCCAGTCCAAGGTCTGCTCGGCTCCACCCCAAGGTGAATGCCCACTCGCCCCCTCCTACAGAGCTTTCCACAGGCCCTCACCTACCAAGGGCTACGCTACCAAGGAGCTCAGCAGGCACAGCAGCCCTTCCCAATCCCAGGCACATGGTACATCGAACGCCACCAGTGCCAACCGATGCACTGATGCCACCGAGCCATTGATGCCACCGATGATCACGTCATGCCACAGATTGCCACCCATCGGCCACAGATGCCACCATGCCTCACCTCACTTCAGCCTGCAGAACGCAGACATCCCCACTACAACTCCTCCTTCCTCACCCCAAGCCAAGCAGCTCTGCAGGAACATCTGTCATTTGGCTTCGGAGCTGACACCGCTGTCCTGGAGGAAGGGGCTGCTCAAACATCACAGACTGAGCCACACTCCTGAGAGCTTCCTCCCACACACCATGCCCCTGTTGTCCTCTGCGGGCCAGGCACCCGCCAATTGGCCGCTTAGACCAGCACTCCAGCACAGCCACCTCCCCAGCAACTTGGAACCCTTCAACCGCTGAGACTATGGCATGCCTCAGGAGTGGACTGAGAAGAGTGCCAGAGACTGGGTTGCTACGCTGATTGACTATCTTTGCTTGGGACACTTGTGGTCATTTTTCTTTTAGCAGTTTGTTATTGATAAATATTATGCTTTGCTTCACACACTTGGTTCAAGTTCTTTTAGTGCAAAAAGTCCTTGGTGGAAACTTTTAGAAATGGTTTCAAGGGAAGCCTTATGCATGCTTGTGGGAATGGGTTAAAGATAGCAGTGGGATGGGCAGGGAATACCTTTTGGGATGGGTAATAGCTGTTGGATGGGCAGGAGCCTACCTTGGGATGGGTAATTAGCTGTTGGATTTGGCGTCAGCGAATTTACCTTTTGATGGGTAATAGCTGTTGGGATGGGCAGGATACCTTTTGGATGGGTTAATAGCTGTGCGGGATGGGCCAGGGATACCTGTGGGAGATAGGTCTAAGTGATAGCTGTGGGAATAGATAAACCTTCCAGTTGGCAAGCATAGTGGGCACTGTATGGTCCCAGGACCTCACTCCAGGTGCCACACCTTTGGCCCTTTATTATAATAAGCAAATGTTAATCATTGATCCACACATTTCAACAATAAACAACTCTTTATGTAAATGGCCCTGTTCATGTAGGAGCCACGTCAACAACAGGTGGCCCAAATCCTCTAATCCGTGGTGATGAGACAAGGTCTGAGGAGAGCTCCATTAGTATCTATCATTCATTCTACTGTATCTCGACTCTCCACTGCATCCAGCTGGGGAGTTGCGACCGCAGTGCTTCAGCAAGAGGTTGCGCTCTTCTTACCCCTTCACTGTGAGCTCTGTTGGGCCTTGAGCAAGCATCAGCATGTGTCTATCAGTTACACCCTTGCCTCCATTCCCGAGGCTCGCATGTCCCTATGTGCCCTTGTTGGAGGTCCATGAGCTGTTCCTGCGAACACGTGGTAGCAGGTGGCGCGATGATAACTTTTGTCAGAGATGCAGCAAGCCTTCCACGTATCCCTCCTCATGGTTCCTGGGCGATGCTTTGCATGGTAGTGAGAAGTACCTAGGAAAACCTGTTGGCCAAGGAGTGTGCCAAGAGGCGTATCTTCGCACACACCCCGCCTTGCCCTGACAGCAGCCTAGGTTAGTTGCTGAAGAATCCACTCTCAACGGGTGAGGCATCCTGGGAAGTGTAGGGCTTCAATGAGGTAGGTTACTGAGGAGAGAGAAGGGCGTCATCCCCAATGAATAAGTAGGGCAGACATTCTTGTGTGTCCGTTGAGACAGGGGTCCTGGGATCTGGGCAGCCCAATGATGATGGTTGCGTTCAAGCCCTTCTTGAGGTGACATGGGACGTTGTATACTACCTGGGCATCTGAAGATGAGCCATTGCTGAAGCATCGATGTACATGAACTTGTCGTCAGCCATCGACCATGGTGAAGAGGATGATGCCCGAGAATAGCACCTGTAGTTGGTTGATAAGTGGAGCCCTCTTGACTTTGGCTGGAGCTTTGCAGGCCACAGTGCTTTCCCATCTAATGGCTCTCAACGGTGTTGGGGGAAGTTCCACTTCTGATCACCACTTGCTCCTGCAACTTCTTACAGCCTTCTTCAGTGGAGGGGCACTTGAGGAGCTCCGCAGGTATTACTTGGCCGAGTGAGTGGTCATGCACCACCTCTTCTGAAACCACAGATGCATGAGTGGTGCTTTCTGTGGCACCCTCGCAGGCATAACCTGGCCAGGATGCTCCTGTTACGTGGTCCCGGAGGCCGAGTGGCGCGAGAGTCAGTCCACGCTTGAGCCCCAGGGTCCAGGCTGAGTCCGGAAGTTGGGTGCTGACTGCTTGGTCAAAGCCTGGGTCTCAGCCACTCCACAACTTACGTCAAACATGGCTTGGCAGCATCCTCATTCGGGAATTTGCTGGAATGGCTACGAGTGTCTTCGTTCCTCGACAGCTCCACCGATCAGCATTGTTTGTTACCCAGTCCGTACTCTGCCTCTTCTGGCGATCCGATCTTCGGACCCAGACGCTTCTTGGCCGCCTCGCTTTGTCTTCGCATAGACAGGTGAAAGAGCTGTAGATGCTTCGCAGCATGTTAGTCAAGAACGATGGTGGCTACCGAGGAAGGAGATGTGGTGATGATGCCTGGTGGCGAGATTGGAACTGTTATGCTGGTGGGAAGAGCAAGAGCCAGAGATTGGAAGGCTGAAGAGGTTCTGCACAGCAGAGGTCTGCTGATCTGAAAGAGTGAGATCCAGGATGAGTTTCCCCCCATTTTGATAGGAAATATAGTGTTTTTTCCCACCTAGGTGTCCTTTCTGGCAGTCTCTAGACATCCGATGCAGACATCCTAAAAGTATCTGCGATATGTCCCCCTATGACGAACCCGTATTTTCGCGGGTTTTTATATGCCTTTTGTAATGCGAGCTGCACTGCTTTCAAATTCTTTCTCCGTCCATGGTACTAACGCATTTGTGTGCCGTTCCACGTCCGTTTCGCTTTCCTCCTGTGTCCGTTTTCCGCTGGAGCGGATGCGAGTTGGCGCGGAAGTGGCGCAGCGGAATAGCTCTCGCGGATATAGCGGAGAATAAATGCAATAACGTGTGACGGACGGTATGTAGAATTGGATTCGCCGCGTATGCGTAGTGGATGTCTAATGGATGCAGTTTCGGATCATTTCCGCTCAATAACAGTTTTGTGCATGCTCTAAGAATTTTGAGGCGGATGAAAATTCCAGTAGACGGGATGCTGGACGGATAGAGAGGATGAAAAACGGAGGCGAAAGTGAAGGTACAAGAAACGAGATGCGATCGCGTTAACCAATGGAATGTCCAAATGTTTCTCTCAGCGTTTTTACATACTGTTTTTGCATCCATTGGTTGCTGTGTGACAGGGGCTGTTACCACAGTAAATTAAATATTATAATTATTCGTTATCGAATTTTTATACTGATTCTAACATTTTTGAGATAAAATGTAAGTACCTTTTTAATAATACATTTAGGTATCACCGAGACTTTAAATTTTTAATAATCTACTATGAATGTGTTTGAACAACTCCTAGTAGTTTCGAGCAGTAATCACGTGCATTGTTTTCAGTCATTCTTTTGCAACACTTTTTTTTATTAACTAGAAGACCAAGTTAAAATAAACAATCGCATTACAATCAATGTCTCTGACAGTCTAGATCAAGGGTGTCAATTTGATTTCATTAAAAGGCCATATTAGAGGTTTGCTGTTTGACGCTTGGGGGGGCTGGAAGTGGGCATGGGCCAGTTTTGACATCAACGTCATGTCAGGGGTGGCCTGTAGTGTCCTGAGCCGGTGGAAAAGGGCCGTTTGAGGAAAGCCCTTTCCAAAGCTCCATTTTCGCTGGCAGAGGGTTGCCAGGAGGCTGTTGTAGGCTGGAATGGGAGCTGAGGAGCCCATTTTTTGGGCTGGCAGAGCACCACAGAGAGATCCCTTCACTGTTTCCAGGGTGCGCCGCCCAGGCCAGAATT